>JAECUM010057936.1:0-13583 GCA_016617855.1 Megalonaias nervosa | reverse complement strand
ATTAAGAATGCGTATTTATACCCCAAAAACATCATTTCAAGTCTCGCGAGATAGGTCATGTGGTCTCTTACTACAAGAAATCCATCACGTACGCCAGTGTAACCCCACTTAAAAACCAATAGTAAAGAAACATTGTTTACACATGGTGATCACGCAAGGAAAGTATGGCCCTGATACTGACCAATCATTTTGACTGCCTGTTTATGAAGTTCCCAACCTAAGACGAACTAGGTTAACTAAAAATAATTCTCATGTAACACGTTTTACGTCTTAAATAAACAACATTTACTAAAAGAAAATATCGAATTACTGAAAAAGAATTTCGAATCCTTTCAATAATCATTACAATAAAATGTAATGAAACAAAAATAAAATAAAAAGAATTTAAAACTAACACAGAAACAATTTAATTACACATACGTAACAATATATATATATATATATATATATATATATATATGGTAAGGTATATATATATATATATATATATATATATATATATATATATATATATATATATATATATATATATATATATATATATATATATATATATATATATATATTTCTAGAAAATGCACACAGAAAAGATAGTGTCACGTGCTTCCATCTTAAAGCTAATGATAAATGAAGGGTCAAAGCTAAACTAGGTAAGAACGACTCAATTATTGCGATTTCCGGGATGACCTATGTCAGTAATCTCGCATACCCAATGTGGAATGACCATGCACTGAAATAGTATTGGAAACTTAGACCAGACAAGACTTTGGACATGCTGAGCAACAACAGCACAAAACAAGAATGATAAATTCTTATGGGGAGCATGTTAACCTCAATATGTATCTGGAACATGCGTTGAGTACTCCGCAGGAGAGCAATCGGAACGTCATCGACCTTTTCCTTCACACTTAGTTTTATACGGACAACTGTGCAGACCCAGTACACCCGTTCTGTACCTATATTGACATAGACTGGATGGTTTACTTTCGACTAGCATCCAAAAGAGACGAGGTTGATCCGATTATGCAGGAGAGCAACAATTGGACGCTGTTCACAGCTCATACAAACTTCATAAGTTGCAGCGTTTTCAAAACCGATCACTTATATTTAGGAATTATGGGATTGCGGACTACATGCAAGACTTAAACTTACCTCTGAAAGTGAAAAGCTTGACAACGTACAAAAAGTACGCATCTCCGAACTGAGGATTTGGCAGCGGAAATCCTGCAATGAATATGAGTAGTGTCATTATGCCGGTTTTGGATTTTTTCTTACTGGTCTCTATCACAACCTCTATCCCCCACGACTTTTGTCCATTCTAGGAAGCAAGCCACATACTATATGCAACCCGTGGACTAATAGCATTAATAATTCACGAACGTGAAGTGGCCCAAGCAAGCAGCTAGAGTCGTACCATGACGCAAAGCTGTGACCTACAAAACTGCCATTTTCACTCTACTCCAGTCACGTTCCCAACTGTAACCCACTTCACATTGCTGGATCTGCAATTACTGAATCTGTTGACCGGCTTCATAAACAATATTGATATTTTTTTTAAACTTTACGTTCAAATTCCTTCCACTCTTCGCCTGTTGCCATACCCTTATTAAACTTCTCCCGTTATATCTACTTTGCCCAATTGTCAGCTGCTATCCGTTTGGAACGAACTTTATAGTTTACCCGTACATAGTTTGTCCAATCTTTTGTAAAATTAGCTGCAAATCCTACAAAATCTTTTCAATCTGTTGACTGCCTAGCTCGTTATTTATTACAGCACGTGATAACAGTTGATCTGTGCTTGGGTGGTGTCGTTGTTTCAGCCTCCTCTTCTTGGACCACAGCCTCTTCTTCGTGCACCTCTGGATCTACAGAGCGCGCTGGTAACTGTTTAATAGTCTCTGCGGTTTCTCTTGTTGCTTTTTTTTTTATAGACTTGGTACCTTGAACTATTTACGGATTGTATCCGGTTCTTCTTCTGTTCCCGTTAGAGTTACCACTTTTTCCACTATTGCTTTTGTTGCTCTTTTAATATATCCTCAACACGTTCTGCAATTTCCTTCGTTGCTTTAATCAGCGATGCAAATATTTGTTCAAAAGCCACCGCGAGGTCTTCGTGTGCAGTCTGTAGCGACTGTAACATATCTAGGACATTTTAGCGGTCTTCTATAACATTACGAATCAGTTCCTGGTGTTCACGTTCTGTAACATCACTGGCGGACATTTTATATGATTGTTTTGATTGTTAAACTGTTGTGAGACACGTTGTTTAGTCCAGACCCGCACGATATTTTCCACCATTGGAACTAGAAGTTCTGGTCAAATTAGTGGTGAGGAAACTGTAAGGGTCCTTTGTGGTTCGCATAAACATGTCACACAATTCATCCCACGAGTGGTCAGTGGCACACTACGTCCAATGAAAATTTGCAAGACCATGAGCGTCAATACCACGAAATATCATGAACATGTTACAGTTGTCGCTGATTACTTTATGCACATGTGCATATCGTTGAGTCAAATAGATCGCGTCCATATTTTTGTACCGAATTTACGGGATTGACTTGATACGCATACATCAGTCACATCATCGTATACTACGCTATTGTTTTTCTTGAATCCAAATCGTCAATAGAAGGTGCTTCTTCAATAGTACAAAAGAAACCAGTGGTGGCGTTGCTACTCTTGTCACTCACCGCTTTTTAAAATCTTTTAACTAAGCTGGTCATCGGCCGACAGCGTAATCAGGTACAATCGATCACACTTTAACCATCTTAAAATAAATTTTACAGCAATTATGTTTATCTTGATCCAGCAGGGTCAATGATATGTGCACGAGCTGAGTTTGGATGGACAGTTAATACAATGACCTATAAAATAGCTATTTGTAGTCAAAAACTGCCAAATGTCAGTTTTCATCCAACAATACAACAAAACCAAATTAAAATGGTTAAAGGAACCGACGTTTGATGCTCCATGCATGTTCATACATCTACAATGCATTTAAAGTGTATATTTTGTAGCCATGGACTAAACAATGCCTTGACCCTGATAGGTCAGAAATGGACATATTTTACACTTCCTTACTAATTTATATTCTGTAAACAAAACTAATCATTTCTATTCACTTGGTTATAGGAACCAATATGTTGTTACGTATATGTAATTAAATTGCTTGTGTGTTAGTTTTAAATTCTTTTTATTTTTGTTTCATTACATTTTATTGTAGGGATAATGTTTTTACTGGATTTGATATTTTCCCCAGTAAACTCAGTCTTTTGTTTTGACCTGTTTAGAACGCCAATGTTTGCTTCATTTTTATTTTTAGCTAACCTAGTTCTTAACCTTGGTTCCGATTTTGTAAACATTGAATGAAAATGATTGGTCATTACCAAGGTCATGTTTGGCCCACGTGTTAGCTAAGTTGTAAACAGCCTTTTTTTTCATTTATTTCCAGCGTGAGAATTTGATTCCTAGATAGGGCTATTCTAGGCTACGTGCTAAATGGCATTTTTTTTTTACTGCGCTGTTCAAATTAGTGATCACATAGCCCCGTCACGTAAGCCATCATGTGATCTAAAATCATGGGTTAAAACAGACGTTTTCTAGTAGATTTAGGCAGTCGTATTCTTCACCTTTAGAGCTCAAAATGTTTGTTTTATGTTGATGCCAGTTGATTTAGACTTCTTCTATTTTGTGAATTTAATAATTTATATTCTCTAGAAAACACACAAGTGCTCTTCTTTATAAAAATTCTGTGACAAAGACATTTAGTGGAAATTTATTCTGGAATTCTAAACGGGAACATTATAAATTGTGATTTAACGAGGAACTGTTGCCATCAGTAAAACGACCTCATACGACGTCATCGCCTTCCATATTGGAACTTCATCGAGATTCTAACCTGGATTCAATTAGAACTGAGTGATAAGACTAATATTTTTCAATTTTAGGATTTATATTTATATTCACAAACAATAAGTCCTATTTCATATTTTTATCTTGTTTTCTAGGGAAATAAATTATTTTATTAAAATTTACACAGCTTGTTGACTTCACTCTTTTCTTTTGTTACTTTTGTACGAGCCTACAAGTAACAATGTAAAATGGCTGTGTATCACCTTTCCCTTGGAAATACAGCACAGATGTATACCGATGAGTTTATTCAAAGTGAATGTGTCACCCCCACCCCCAACGACTGAAAATGACTTGTATTGGAGATTCTACAAAGTATTTTAGACGATATGGTGTTACGTCATCACGTTTTACTCAGACTCAATAATAAAGGTATTCATTGCACAGTCCTAGTGTTTTTATGATTAAACAATTTAAAATAGTTGATTACCAAAGCACGTGTTTAGCATCAGATTCAGATTATAAAGTACCAATCACATGGTTAGAGCTGCAGTTGAAACATGCTTTCCTTCACTATAACGACAACTGAAATGAGAAATTTCAATAGCTTTTTGAAAACACAGTCCTTTTAAGTCGGCTGTTATCAAATAATTTGTATTTCATGTCTAAGACATCGAGAATCAATATCTTTATCTTCTGCTAGCCAGATAATAGAGAGCCCTGGCGCGTGAGCATGCAGCATTAAATAGTATTTTCACCATCTAGAATAAGAGCAGACTGGCGTGGCAGGAAAAGGATAATAAACCAGAACCAGTCAAAACCAGATGATCAAAAAATTGGCGAACTTTTTAAAATTTGCAGTTACTGCAAAAGAATCACTGAATGCAGGTTATCCAAACCAAAAGAAGAAAAAAAATCAAAGGAAACGTGAGTTCTAGATGTGTGAAACAGATTGAGCGGTCAACAAATGGCATACATAATACATCAAAGGTTTCATGTTTAACTTTCATTCAAGATAATGTCAAAATAAATTTGTTGTATCTTATCAAAGCAATAAATTAACTGTGACAGTTACGTCATTTTACGTCAGATGTCTTGTAGCGGGCCATCTTTTCTAATCCAAATATTTGCCTGATTTACCCGCTTGCAAAACGTAGATAGTAGAGGCTTTCCATGATCTTCTGTTAAAGATACGTTCGAAATACAAATTAATTTGTTCTATACAAACAATAATTAAGACTGATATCGCTAGAATCAGACACTTTGTGACATTGTCCGATATTACACTTTTCTAATAATTTCCGATATTGAACACTTTGTGATATTGTCCGATACTGGTTTAATTCCATTTTATTTTATTCTTTAGGATTATTCACCTGAATGGTTTCAATAAGACAGATTTGTTCTCTTGACAAACTTTCATTTGCCATCTCAAGTCTTCCATGAGCCGCACGTATTATCTGGACAGCATTCGGAGCTACCCTGACCATTTCTGCGAGAAAAATTATCGGATATATGTCGGAGCAGTAATTTAAACAAAAAAAGAAACAAACAAAGACCCCCAAAAAACAACTCCAACAACAACTACAACCCAACCCCCCACCTCCCAAAAAACCCATATATTTTGTTCGCCGGAAATTTATTCTCAAATAAACCCTAGTCAATTTGAATCATTTTGGCTATTTCTGGATTGACTGTAGGATTGAAAGAGAGTTTACGAATGGAAAAAAAAAACCATGCAGTTTGATCATTAGTGACATCTTGGTCAATTATTGCTTAGTAAATAACAGAAGTAGTCATACTGGCAGCTGTTGACTTAGATTCGATGTATGATCCGCATGACTGACCTTGTTGCGACTGATCAGGAGACCAGATTGGACTTGTCAATGGAACAAGTTTGTCGAGTCGGTGGACTTTTACTGTGACGACTCTATGGTCAGAAATTAGCAAAGCTAACATGTTTTGTACAACAACAAATAATGTAATTATCAAGGTTATAAAATGGAAATATAAGAGGAACTTATAGAATTACGAGTGAATCCAAAATAAACCTAAAAGTTATATTCAAACGAATTGAATGTCTCGAATGAATTTCAGATCCTCGAATAAACCTATCATGATGGTCTTATCCAGGATTCCTTTAAATATTTCACAATAGTCCCAGAATAATATTCTAGTCCAATGAGCACTTTGTAGTTTCAATGAATAATCCTAACAAATGTCACCTTTCAAATTTATCTAAACACATCAAACACTCTGCAGATTGATTTCAACATATAGATTATGAATTCGAAATAGGAATGAATCCAAATAGAAATGAATCTGATGGATCAGTTCTCTCCTTGAATAAACCTTCAAGAGTCTATTACGACTATATGTCGCAATACACCCCACGTGACAGATCTTACTATTCAGTCTAATATTTCAAAACAACTATTCATGAGACATAGCCCATCCAATGGGAAATAATTTAATTCTACTGAGAACCCATCTGACATAAACCCCTCTAATGGGAAACAGCCCTAAACTCTTCAGTATGTTTACCACTATTATTATTAGTAACTGTCAGCACATACGTAATCATCTATTTATAGATCCTATGAAATTTTACATTCTTAATATCTTAAAATAGCATGTACGCCAAATCCAGCTATAAATAATCATTACAACTTACAGTCATGAATAAAAATTACAAAAACTAGACAAAATCATGTTCTATGAGTTACAAGATATATAGATATGCATAACATTACCCTAAGTGACATAAATACTTTGATGTTAACTCGGTGAAGAAACTTAATGATGATGTACCATCCGAGAAAAAGCTTGGACATTTTGTGTGATGATGTTTTATATAAAAACATATGATTACATGTTTAAAGATATTAGATGTTTAACCGTTAGCTTTTATGTTTAAAAAACCTTTTACGGAATTTTAAAATATTTATTTGTTATATATCATCTATTTTTACTTTATGTTTCCGGTTATTTGGAATTGTTTATCTTCCTAAAGATTTTGTATAATTTCGCATTTTCACCTTTTTGTGACTTTGTCATCGGATAAGCATCGCTGAGATGTGGTAACGTTAAACGGTAATGCACACGTACATTCATTCATCTGTTCTGACCACGTGAGTATTATAAATCTGTCTCTCTGGATCGACTATATATCTCTTTTATTTTATCATTTTGTGTCCTTGAGGTTAATCTGTAATTATATGATGGATGTTATGTCCTATGTTTATAAATCCAAAGTAGTTCTCCATTTTATCCAACACGTAATTTACTTTGTTGTTTTCCTTAAACAATTTTTTTATTCAAGGATAAATCATCGAATAACACTCTTGTTGCTATCAGAGAGAACTGTGTTTTAAAAAGCATACATTAATGTTTTGTCCTAATTTGAATCGGAATTTGAGTAAGAGACTGTGGATAAAGGCCGAGTAAATCGGGTGTTTTCACCTTAAGGTTCACACGTGCTACAATTTTGGATTTAAGCAAGTTAAATGTGACGATGTTACCTTTTTGCTTTGTCTATAAAAGGAATACTTTATTTCCATGGTGACAAAATATGAAATTGTTGTATTTCTATGAGATTGGAACCAACACAACACGTAAGACAAGCTCAGTTGATCGTAATCATTTAATTCTAATTTAAAGATTAACAAATAAAAAGGGAGACACAGGAGAGGCTGAGCTATTGATATAAATTAACTGATAGCGAGTTTTCATCGAAACATGGGTTAATATTTACTTCTCTTCATATAAACGAATATATAATTATATTTGCATGTGTTGTGTCTAAAAATCTCCCTCTCAAACATGCAAACACATACATTCACACCCACTCACCTACCCCCATCCTAGCCCACCCACCCCACAATATATGTGATGGAAAATAAGAGAGCATAGTCTATTTTTGTTCTTGCTTTCTATATAATGATTACCGCCATTTATTTGCTAAAAGCAGACATCTGGCCTTTGCCTGTGGCTAGCATTGTCCGTGCTATACAGAAGTGGACACTAATGGCCATTATATGTAATATAGTGGAACATAACAAGAAAGGTGTCACGCACTGATCGTATCTTTCCCTGTAGGAACTGAGGTCTGATACCTCTTTGGTAAAACACGCACATGATACAATCATTTGTCCGAGACGAGTTTACATTGTCCATTACTTTTTATTGATCTCTTCTTCATATCAGTTGTGGCACTAGAAATTTATTTTACAGGTAACAGATGCAAGTATTGTTTTTACTTTAAGTATGCCGTTCTTCTTTCTTAAAGGGTCACAGTGGGTCGAACATCTAACTGTACACGTCTCTGTTACGGGCATTCTTAGAATTTCTTTTGGTGTTGTTGGTTTAACACCATTCTTCAGCACAGGATAGGCTATACATTGTTTCAAGATGATTAATATCAGTGTTTCTCAAATATCTTTCCTCGAACCCTACCAATTCGACCCCAATTTTCCATTTGTATTGAGATCAGCTTCGTGTTTGATATATACATAAGGACTGTGTAAATTTGCATGATACTAGCAATATTATGTTTAATACACAAGGACTGTGTATTTGCATGATACTAGCAATATTATGTTTAATACACAAGGACTGTGTAAATTTGCATGATATTAGCAATATTATGTTTAATACACAAGGACTGTGTAAATTTGCATGATATTAGCAATATTATGTTTAATACACAAGGACTGTGTATTTGCATGATACTAGCAATATTATGTTTAATACACAAGGACTGTGTAAATTTGCATGATATTAGCAATATTATGTTTAATACACAAGGACTATGTAAATTTGCATGATACTAGCAATATTATGTTTAATACAAAAGGACTGTAAATTTGCATAATATTAGCAATATTATGTTTAATACACAAGGACTGTATAAATTTACATGATACTAGCAACATCATGTTTGATACACAAGGACTGTGTAAATTTGCATGATACTAGCAACATCATGTTTAATACACAAGGACTGTGTAAATTTGCATGATACTAGTAACATCGTGTTGAATAGTGTTGAATACATTGGGACTGTGGATTTGCTTGACACTAGTAACATCGTGTTTAACAAATAAGGACGGTGTACATTTTTATGACACCAGTAGCACACTTGATGCAAATGTCACCAGTCTCCAGTACTTAACACAAAATACATTTAAGTGTTTCGTGACCTAATGCACCTTTTGTTTCATTCACGAAAGACTGCTTCATTAGACAAAGTGAAATATGTGTCTTTTCCTCTTTATTCTCTATGATATAAATGCAGTACAGCCTCTAAAACAACCACCGACGGGCTGGGGACATCTTGGCCGGTTGATGGGGGGGGGGCGTAAAATATATGACAAAATGAAGAGAAGTAAACTATATACCTGGGTTGGTCATGAGAGGGTTTGCTTAAGGGAGGTGACTGATAAAGGAGTGTGTATGTATGTATGTATGTATGTATGTATGTATGTACTGATGCGTGTATGTATGTATGTTTAACGTCACATCAGTATAATCCTGGAAATTCCTTGTTTGGTAAAAGTCAAATCAAAGTAAATAAGAATGCGAAAACCCTTCTAAATGAAAAATGATAATTACATCATTATTATGAAATAAATAATAAAAATGTTATAGATTGTGAAAAATTTCTTAATGATATGCAATCGATACGCATGTATGTATGTATGTATGTATGTATGTGTGTGTGTGGGGAGGTATAGTGAGGTGAGTATATATATATATATATAAGTATAAGTATATATATATATATATATATATATAAGTATATGTTGGTTGTTGGTTATTATATAGATAGATAGATAGATAGATAGTGATACCTCATCATCTGAGATTTCAATGATGGAAGATGATACATTGTCAGTGGGCACGTGCTAGGTATACAATTTGGTCAGGTTTAACCTTCAAAGGGTATGCATGGGCCAGGTATATGTGTTGTACACGCGAGCGACACAAAAGCCGCCTTTCTTCTGTATGAGGAATGTCACTCCCCTATACTTGGTTTGATGTCCCGAAGCTTCTTTGTACAGTGTGCATTCCACATATTTTGTTAAGCATCACCACGATTTTCAACAAAGAAGGAATCATGACACTTTATCAATTTATGTATGGATGTTTTGAAATTTCGGAATAAAAGACCCTTTATGTTTAAGCGTATATTACAGTCAGTAATCGAAAATCAAGGTCATACACTTTATGACTGCAACAAGAATGAGGTCTGAATTTTCACCTCTGTCGACAATGATAAGACAGAATTTTCACCTCTGTCGACAATGATAAGACAGGATTTTCCAACCAATCAGTTCATCTCACAATATACTAATGCGAACGAAATGTCGCATACCATCTGCAGTAAATGATCATGGGCAAAATCGTATTATTATTCGAAGTTTGTATTTATTCCTTCCTTTCTTGTTTTATAACTTTAAAAGGTTCATTGAGCATTAACTCTACGCTGTTATCTATGAATTTCATGTTGGGATCAGAAACTTATTTCTTTTGGTTGTAGTGTTTACGTTGTTTTCTTCACTCATGTTTAGACTGACGTTTCGAAGTTTTAGTAATGCATGGTGGCAATGGAATCATACCAAGAGTTGGTAAGATTTGACAGTTGTATTTAATACAACTTTTCCTTATTTCTACCGTTAACAATGTTCCGCAATGTAAATTCTTGTTTTCCAAACTATGATAAGCACTTTGAAAAGTTTTATTTACCCACAAAATGGAGTCCAAACAAAAAACTTTCAAAAAGAATCATAAAAGGCGTATTAGCTCAGCCCGTTCTTAATTAGCTTGCAGCAATCGGTTACCCTCTGTTTAAATGGCTCGACTGAGGGCCGGAACATATCCTAGAGTAACCATGGAGTAAATTTTCTTACAGTTAGACGGTTAAAATTACACCATAGAAATTGAAAATACAACAGCATCCAGGGGCTTTGCGCCACTGGCCGTCACAGAGGTATCTGTCCAAACTGACCGCTCATCTACTTGTTTACGCTTCCTATACGATATTTCTGTATTGATCCCTGAATGCAATACATTATTCTCATGTACCATATAATTCCATCTAACCTAATCCCTGGCCCATTTTGTTCTTGTGGGGTGTCCAGTGGAAAATATGTATTATTTCTTGTTTGAGTGTATACTGCGTGATGAACATAGACTCGTATTACTTTAAAAGTCTCTTTCCTTAACATAGACATGTACTAGTTTTAAATGTCTTTTTCACATCGACTTTTGACTTATTAACTCTGTTGTTTCTAATCGAATTTCACACCATGTACAAAGAGACAGATTTTTGTTGTAACAAATACTAATCGGTTTCTTCCAGCATAATTTACTTTGTATGATCAGCATTGCATTTGTTCGAGTCGTGTGTAATAACAAATCCCAGTAATTAATCTCTTCACTAACACGTGCTTGTTTGTGTGGATAATTCATGTAAAATGCACACTCTCATCGATGTTAATGTAACCCAAAAATAATATATTAAAAACTGACAGCGCCACCCTGTCCACTTCCCTCTGTCTATCTATCTTTTTGTATGTAAATGATAATACTGTTACATATTCAAATTGGGATGTTGAAGAGGGGAATGGTGGAGAGGGGGATGATGGAGAAAGGGTGGAGGAGAGGATGGTGGTGGAGAGGAGGATGGAGGTGGAGAGGAGGCTGGTGGTGGAGGAGAGGAGGATGGTGGAGAGGAGGATGGTGTAGTGTGGGATGGTGGGTTGGATTGATGGTGAAGAGCGGGTGATGAATAGGAGGATGGTGTAGTATGGGATGGTGGGGAGGGGGATGGTGGAGAGAGAGATGATGTAAAGGGGGATGGTGGAGAAGTGGATGGTCGAGAAAGGGTGATGAATAGGAGGATGGTTTAGTGTGGGATGGTTGGGAGGGGGATGGTGGAGAGAGATGGTATAGAGGGGGATGGTGGAGAGGTGGATGGTGGAGAAAGGGTGGTGGAA
This sequence comes from Megalonaias nervosa, assembly GCA_016617855.1. Taxonomy (NCBI): domain Eukaryota; kingdom Metazoa; phylum Mollusca; class Bivalvia; order Unionida; family Unionidae; genus Megalonaias; species Megalonaias nervosa. The sequence goes on along the minus strand of JAECUM010057936.1, from coordinate 1,734 downwards.
AGGGTGATCGTTGGGAGTGGAGTGAGTGGATGTTGGAGTGTGGGATGGTGGAGAGGGGGATATTGGCGAGGGAAGGGGGTGGAGAGGGTGGTGGTGGAGAGGATGAGGATGGAGTGGGTGGTGGTGGAGAGGAAGATGGTGTAGATGGAATGGTGTACAGGGAGTTGGTGGAGATGGTGAAGGTGTTTGAAAAAATGCTTCAACTTTATAATTTACAAAGACTAATCATAGAAAATTAGACAACATTATAATTCACAGCGACTAATCATAGATAATTATACAACTGTATTGTTTGCAAAGACAAATTATAGAAAACTGGACAACTTACAATTTACCAAGACTAATCACAGAAAATTAGGAGATACAATATTTTGATATATACTTTGAGATATTTATTTAATAATAACAATTATGTATTGCCAATGCAAAGGGATTATATTCGGTACTAACACAAACATCTAAAAAAAACCAACCTCCGTAAAAGCATTTCATTTGTAATTAGTGGTTTCTATTAGGCTCTTTTCTAGTGATAACGTAGTATAAATGTCGTGTCCGTTATCTATACCATAGTCCCATGTTGTGTCCGTTATCTATATCATAGTCCCATGTTGTGTCCGTTATCTATACCATAGTCCCATGTTGTGTCCGTTATCCATACCATAGTCCCATGTTGTGTCCGTTATCTATACCATAGTCCCATGTCAGTAATATGGTGGAATAATTGGCTTCATTTCAAACATAATATGTATACCTGGGCATCATATAGTTTATAAACATATATCGGACTTTGTATCTTAATCTTAAGCTAAGTTTCAATAATTAAATCAAACACATGAACAACCCAACACCGTCGTAGGCTCATCATTAATGTTATGAGTGAGAATTTTAAAACATCGCCTATTTCGCATGACAATTCCGTATCACCTATTTCGCATGACATTTCCGTATCACTTATTTCGCATGACAATTCCGTATCACCTATTTCGCTTGACATTTCCGTTTCTAATATTTCGCATGACAATTTTGTATCACGTATTTCGCATAACATTTTCTTAACGACTTTTGTTTTCTTTGAAAATCAGCAACTTTTTTGGGGTGGGAGGAGGGGTTCATCCTAATTCTGTTCAAGTGGAAGCGGATGAATACAGTCCCGTTCAGCTTGGAATTATGACCTGACTAAATGAAATTGATGAACAGAATCGATGTCGAGGCCGAGACATTCCCAGACATTAACCATTAGACCGTCCATCTTTAAAACGGGCGATGTTAGCGGTCAAGAATCGCATTGCGCAATGACCACTAATGTGTTCCTGCAAGATAGCTATCTACAATAATTTGGCGGCCTGTTGGAAGTTGACATTAACTTTGAAGGCAATATGGTCAGATGTCCAAGACAATATCACTGTCTTTTGTCAAATGATTTACCTTGCTTGTAAATCATTATAATTTTGTTCCTTGGGTGACCAACAATATACCTTGTGTTTGGTTCACTGAACTTAGGACACCGAGACTTGAGCGTCATATTTTATCGACCCCATGTTTATTTTTTGGTCTTGAAATTATAAGCCAAGAGAACTAGTGATCCCCTATTAAAAATTATCTCACTTCCACCTATAGTACAGGTTACCTTTCAAAATAACCATTTTGATAATTAACATTACACACTTGTGTGTGTGTGTGTGTGTGTGTGTGTGTGTGTGTGTGTGTGTGTGTGTGTGTGTGTGTGTGTGTGCG
>JAECUM010057931.1:0-25406 GCA_016617855.1 Megalonaias nervosa | reverse complement strand
TTAGGCACTATTAAAGACCAGTGCATAGCCATACATTAGACACTATTAAAGACCAGTACATAGCCAGACATTAGGCACTATTAAAGACCAGTACATAGCCAGACATTAGGCACTATTAAAGACCAGTACATAGCCAGACATTAGGCACTATTAAAGACCAGTACATAGCCAGACATTAGGCACTATTAAAGACCAGTATATAGCCAGACATTAGGCACTATTAAAGACCAGTACATAGCCAGACATTAGGCACTATTAAAGACCAGTACATAGCCAGACATTAGGCACTATTAAAGACCAGTACGTAGCCAGACATTAGGCACTATTAAAGACCAGTACGTAGCCATACATTAGGCACTATTAAAGACCAGTGCATAGCCATACATTAGACACTATTAAAGACCAGTACATAGCCAGACATTAGGCACTATTAAAGACCAGTACATAGTCAGACATTAGGTTTTGAACATATAAAAATTTGCTTGTATTATCATTTAGTGATTTGACTGAATGTCAGTTATGTAGTTTACCCCCATTCTGTGACATCATGTCTATAGTTTGTTTATAAATGTGATATCACAGTGACATCATTCTTGTTTAACACATTGGAGGCTTATGTTAATTGCTGAGTAGTGCATATCATTTTATGTCAAATATCAAAAATACAAAACATTTATGGAAATAAATGGCTGTTTTTGTTAGTCAAGAAATAAAGAATTTCATTCACCTATATTTACAAATCAAAAGACCCATTTGAACATCCTACACAAAAAGGGATCCTGCTGGCAATATTTTTATAAATAAATGATATCATATGAGTGTTTATTTGATAACAAATTTATTAAACTAGTTGAGTAACATCATATGCCATGAGTTGCTAGGTATAAGTTTTTATTTAGGGGTTTAATAAATGGAACTTCCATTTGTCCATTAAAGACAGGTATAGTTTTTTATTAGAGGTTTAACAAAGGGCACTTCAATTTTTCCATTATGGACAGGTATAGTTTTTTATTGAAAGGTTTACAAGGTAACACTTAAATTTGTCCATTTAGTCAGCTATATTTTTTTCTTTCATCAAGGGATACTTAAATTTGTCTATTGGTAGGTATAGTTTTTTTTAGATTTTTAACAAGGTTGATTGAAATTTCAATAACATGGGTCATTTGTGTGGCTTCCATGAACAGTGTTATAACATGGGTCATTTGTATGGCTTCCATGAACAGTGTTATAACATGGGCCATTGGTATGACTCATGAACAGTGTTATAACATGGACCATTGGTATGACTCTCATGAACAGCATCACAAATAAATAGTACACTAATAAATTAGTACTTTCAGAAATAAAATTCATTCAATAGAATGAAATATCAGTGTATGTATGTGCTATATAAGTGACTGCATTATTCTGGTGGGTTTATGTTTAGAAAACATGGTATGTTTTTGAAGGGACTGGATTCTCTGGATGGGTATTATAGAAACTACTGTATGTTATTCAAGGGACTGCATTTTCTGGATGGGTAAAGTAAAGTAAAAACCACTGAATGTTATTGAAGGGACTGCATTCTCTTGATGGTTATTATAGAATTCACTATGTTACTATTCAAGGCAGCCACTCAGTCTGTCCCTCGTGGTCGTTATCCAGTCTATACACCCAGTTTGGATGAAGAATGCCAGGCTCTTCTCAAGGAATATGAAGCATCTAGAGACTCAGACATAGCAGATCACCTGATCAATTCCCTGGACACTGCCAGGCGCATTTGCTGGGAGGAAACTACAGGATCTCTCAACTTTATGTGCTGGCAACACTGGAACTTGATTCAAAGACTTGGTACCACCCAGCAACCACCAGTTCAAGCTCACCCTGTTGTCAAGACAAATTCTGTAGCTAGCCACTTATTACAAGTGGCAAAAGCACTCCTGGAGAAACAGCACCAACGTCAAGTATGAGATGAGTGGCGACAATACTGCCGTCGGAAGTCAGATGAACCAGAGCAAAATACTTCAGAGGCATTTACAACAACAGAACTTGAAACGGTGCTATGCAACATCAAATCAGGCAAAGCAGCAGGATATGACAACATCCTGCCTGAGTTCCTGAAGCATCTTGACCTGAAGACAAAAGAGTGGCTTGCTGCTTTTTACACCCTGGTTGTTAGGGGAAAGTGCATGCCAACTCAGTGGCATCAGGCAAAGATTATTGCAATACCGAAGCCTGACAAACATCCCAACAATGTGGTGAGTTATTGGCCGATCTCCTTGCTTTCAGTCTGTTTTAAGATACTGGAGCACCTGATTCTCCAAAGAATTGGTCCTGACTTGGAGATTATAACAGTTGAGCAGGCAGGTTTCAGGCATGGCTGTAGCACTTGCGATCAAGTCCTTGCCCTGACTACATTTATTGAAAACGGGTTTCAGAGGAACCTTAAAACTGGAGTTGTTTTTCTAGATCTAACAGTGGCCTATAACACTGTCTGGCATGCAGGGCTGCTGTTGAAAATTTCCAGAGTATTGCCATGCTGGATAGTTGAGACTATTGAACTGTTCCTTTGCAACAGGCACTTCAGATTGCACATCAGAGAGAACTGCAGCTCGTGGAGGTGTCAGACTAATGGACTCCCACAAGGGTCTGTTCTTTCGCCAAGTTTGTTCAATATCTATATCAATGACTTACTTGTAACACAGTCATACAAGTTCATGTATGCAGATGACATTGCTGTCGGGACCCAAAGTCGCTTATTTGCTGAGCTTGAGGGGGTACTGAATAAGGACCTGGAGGATATGACGGACTTCTTCAAGTAATGGCACCTACAGCCAAGCACAGCAAAGCCAGTCTCCAGTGTCTTCCACCTTAACAATGCAAATGCAAACTGTGAGCTTTGCATCCTCCTCAATGGGCAGCAATTAAAACATGACCTGACACCAACATACCTTGGTGTGACTCTGGACAGATCACTGACATTCTACAACCACCTGAAGAAAACTGCAGCAAAACTTAGCACTCAAAACAACCTACTCCACAAACTGGCTGGCTCAACCTGGGGCTCTAGTGTTCAGACACTCAAGACATCAGCACTGACCCTCTCTTATTCAACATCCGAGTATTATACTCCTGTCTGGGCTCAATCATCCCATACTAAGCTAATTGATGTCCAGCTCAACACAACAATGTGCATAATCTCTGGAACACTACGTCCTACTTCTTTACAATGGCCGCCAGTACTCAGCAATATTCCTCCTCGACATCTGTGTTGCCAGGAAGCAAGCACAAAAGTGTTGGCTAAGGTCTATGCCAGTGAGAAACTTCCACTGTACATGGACATCACCTCACATCCAGCAGTGAGCTTGACTTTGAGACACCCAATCTGGTTATGTCCGTTGCTGGAGGATATGACAGCTATTTCAGCATCGAGCATTGAGTGGTCTTCAACAGATGTTGTAAACCACTCCCTCGTAGTTGAGCCATCTGTTTGCCCTCCTGGTTTCAACGTTCCACGTCATCTGTGGACCACAACGAACTGCTTTTGGACAGGACAGGGTTGTCATGCAGTCAACCTTGTCCGATGGGGCCAGGCCACAAACTCTTCCTGTTGCTGTGGAGCTCTTCAGACCATGTCACACATTGTGAACAACTGTCCACTGACAAAGTTCCTAGGTGGACTGCAGGCTCTGCATGTTGCTGATGATGACGCTCTTAAATGGCTGAGAACACACTGCACATGATAATAATATAACTATGTTACTGAAAGTACTGCATTCTTTGGATGGGTATTATAGAAGCTACTGTATGTTATTGAAGGGACTACATTCTACTGATTGGTATTATAGAAACTACTGTATATTATTTAAGGGACTGCATGCAACTGATTAGTATTATAGAAACTACCATATGTTATTTAAGGGACAGCATGCTACTGATTGGTATTATAGAAACCACTGTATGTTATTTAAGGGACTGCATTCTACTGATTGGTATTATAGAAACTACCATATGTTATTTAAGGGACTGCATGCTACTGATTGGTATTATAGAAACCACTGTATGTTATTTAAGGGACTACATTCTACTGATTGGTATTATAGAAACTACCATATGTTATTTAAGGGACTGCATGCTACTGATTGGTATTATAGAAACCACTGTATGTTATTTAAGGGACTACATTCTACTGATTGGTATTATAGAAACCACTGTATGTTATTTAAGGGACTGCATTCTACTGATTGGTATTATAGAAACCACTGTATGTTATTTAAGGGTCTACATTTTACTGATCGGTATTATAGAAACCACTGTATGTTATTTAAGGGACTGCATGCTACTGGTTGGTATTATAGAAACCACTGTATGTTATTTAAGGGACTGCATGCTACTGATTGGTATTATAGAAACCACTGTATGTTATTTAAGGGACTGCATGCCACTGATTGGTATTATAGAAACCACTGTATGTTATTTAAGGGACTACATTCTACTGATTGGTATTATAGAAACCACTGTATGTTATTTAAGGGACTACATTCTACTGATTGGTATTATAGAAACTACCATATGTTATTTAAGGGACTGCATGCTACTGATTGGTATTATAGAAACCACTGTATGTTATTTAAGGGACTGCATTCTACTGATTGGTATTATAGAAACCACTGTATGTTATTTAAGGGACAGCATGCTACTGATTGGTATTATAGAAACCACTGTATGTTATTTAAGGGACTACATTTTACTGATCGGTATTATAGAAACCACTGTATGTTATTTAAGGGACTACATTCTACTGATTGGTATTATAGAAACCACTGTATGTTATTTAAGGGACTGCATTCTACTGATTGGTATTATAGAAACCACTGTATGTTATTTAAGGGTCTACATTCTACTGATTGGTATTATAGAAACCACTGTATGTTATTTAAGGGTCTACATTTTACTGATCGGTATTATAGAAACCACTGTATGTTATTTAAGGGACTACATTCTACTGATTGGTATTATAGAAACTACCATATGTTATTTAAGGGACTGCATGCTACTGATTGGTATTATAGAAACCACTGTATGTTATTTAAGGGACTGCATTCTACTGATTGGTATTATAGAAACCACTGTATGTTATTTAAGGGTCTACATTCTACTGATTGGTATTATAGAAACCACTGTATGTTATTTAAGGGTCTACATTTTACTGATCGGTATTATAGAAACCACTGTATGTTATTTAAGGGACTACATTCTACTGATTGGTATTATAGAAACTACCATATGTTATTTAAGGGACTGCATGCTACTGATTGGTATTATAGAAACCACTGTATGTTATTTAAGGGACTGCATTCTACTGATTGGTATTATAGAAACCACTGTATGTTATTTAAGGGTCTACATTTTACTGATCGGTATTATAGAAACCACTGTATGTTATTTAAGGGACTACATTCTACTGATTGGTATTATAGAAACTACTATATGTTATTTAAGGGACTGCATGCTACTGATTGGTATTATAGAAACCACTGTATGTTATTTAAGGGACTACATTCTACTGATTGGTATTATAGAAACTACCATATGTTATTTAAGGGACTGCATGCTACTGATCGGTATTATAGAAACTACTGTATGTTATTGAAGGGAATAGATTCTACTGATTGGTATTAGAGAAACCGATGTGTTATTGAAGGGACTGCATTCTACTAATGGATGTTTTATTTTGGAAAATAACTGTTAAAATGAATGGCTCCCATCATTAAATGTTCAAAATGAATAACTACTAAATATGGTGAATACCTCTAATAACATTTTTGATCTGCTATCAGCATCCAGTGTAATTATTCACTTTACTTTGATCTATGGTGCCACCATAGAATGGTACCTTTCCTCATTGTCATTGGAAGACATTTGTCATTCTGCTGCGATGAGCAGCACTGTATAGAATGGCTTCAGTAATCATGCTTCATTTGGTCTTGTTTTATGCTTAATTGCATTCACTATAATTAATATTGACAGGAATGCCCTCAATATTTTAAATATAGCCAGTGACAGATTGGATTGTCAGTGGAAATTAACCACCCTCTTTTTATAGGAGTCTACAATTTAAAAGTGCAAATGATCTAATTTAGTTGATGTGTTAAAGTAAATAAAAATATGATGACATGAAACACAAGAACATACTGAAAAAAGTAATGTTTCAGTGATGAAGGGTGGTGTATTTCCCAAGTGGTAGAATATTTTATTTGTTCCTTATAATGGACACCTTAAAAGATTGGACATATGGACAGAGAGGAGGGCAAATCAAGACAAATAATTTTTGTGCCAAAGGAGTGACTAGAATTGTTCTTCACCTAAACTAAAAATGCCAGCCTCCTGACCCATAGCTGTAGATTAAATGCTGCTCAATTCCTTAACAGACTGAATATCTTCTGATATATGAACCATATATATTTTTTTATGTATGTGAATTGAGTGTTGTAGGTGTGTATGTGAAATGTGTGTTGTAGGTGTGTATTTGAATTGAGTATTGTAGGTTTGTTTTTGAATTGAGTATTGTAGGTTTGTATGTGAATTGAGTGTGTAGGTATACAGCCATTCTATTGCTATGTAGTATGGACTATGCATGACTTTAATTGTTAGTACTCAGAAAATTATTGGTATGAAGGATGGATATTTTGAGGCTTCAAGTAATATATTTCAACATTCATAACATTCCTCTTTCATGTGAGAAGTATATAAAAGTTAAAAAATTACAAGCGTAAGCAATTATAATACAACACATTTTTCTCAAAGGAAAAGAAAAAATTAACACAGATTGAACATTTTAAAATTTTTGCAAAATGTTTTTTAACAGCATTTTCTATGTGATCTTTCAGCACAATGAAACCTACTCTAGTAATTTACAGCTGAATATATGTTCTGGTGAATTGTCTCAGGGCTTTTTGAAGAAACATTTAATGTTAAATCTATTTAAGTTTATAAAAAACATTACTTTTTCAAAAGTACAAAACATTTCATTTGAATTCCTTATAATTTCATCTCTGTGTAATATATCAAATACACCAAAAACACATGATAAGCTTCACTAACTCTTATAATATGGGTCTATACAATCACAAATTTGACAAAGAAAATCTCTTTTGTAATATTGGAACTAATGATGTTCAAGAAAAGTATATAATTTATTTTAAAGAAGTTTAAATCTGACTAAACATGAAGTGTCTTAAAAGCAATTATTATTCAAATACCTCAATTGAGATTCATTATCCTTGTTAAGACATATATATATATGTGTGTGTGTGTGTGTGTGTCTGTGTATATATATATATATATATATATATATATATATATATATATATATATATATATATATATATATATAGATATATATATATATATATTCTTTAATTTGCCCATCTTTTATAGGTAAAGAAAGTAAAGATTCAGGCATACAGTTTTCACAACTAGCCAACCTTCTTCCCTTCTTACCCGAAGTACCTGAAGTTCATGCATAAACATTTATGAACTAATATTGTTATACCTGACCAAATTCTTGTCATAACCACTGATGAGCTGATATCGTTACATCTGACCAAGAATTTATTTGTGTCATGTATGACATACTTACTATGCCGATATCAGTATACAAAATATTAATTGTGCGATGTATGACATACTTATTATAATTATAGCATACAGTTCATTCTTGTTTATTTTAATAAAAGTCAATACACACAAAAATGAAAATTTGGCATGTAAATTTTGTATGGTGAAGACCATGATGCTCAAAAGCTATCATTTAGCTGATTCTTTGTTTGCAATAATTTTATGTTGCATTAATTCCACATTCATGCAATTTGGGACAATGTAATGATACTAACCTTAACCCCTAAGGGCTACACGGGACAATGTTATGATACTAACCTTAACTCCTAAGGGCTACATGGGACAATGTTATGATACTAACCCTAACCCCTAAGGGCTACACGGGACAATGTTATGATACTAACCCTAACTCCTAAGGGCTACATGGGACAATGAAATGATACTAACCCTAACTCCTAAGGGCTACACGGGACAATGTAATGATACTAACCCTAACTCCTAAGGGCTACATTTCTCAATGCAGATCTGTTACCTTGTACCAAATGTATTACATACAGCTCATAATAAAGGATACATTTTCCCTGTGTTGTCATGGGAAATAGTAGGATGGGTGTGGTGGAAATAAAACTACTAAATTTGGATTTTTGCTATAATAATAATAATAATAATAATAAAAATAATAATAATAAAGACTTTATTTAGAGAAGGTAACTCAATTAGTTACAGAACTAATATACCTTGAAGCTTTCTATCTGTTATGTACAATATATATACACTATATAAAACATGATGTGAAGAATCTGGCTTGACATTAAATAATTAAGTAGACTTTTAAAAGTCAAAGTATCAAGCCTGGAACACATGCACAGGCATGTGGGAATACATAAACATGTATAAAATATAAAATATCATCCTGCATTGAAAAATTCAACTGTGAAAATGATGCAAAATTACAGAAAAGCAGAAAAGCAGGCGGTATTTATTGTACTAGAACTGTTCAATTTTCTAAAGATTTCATCCATTTGAGACATTGATTATGAAAAGAAGAAATGCTAGGAGCCTGCCTTATGTCACTGGGAATATTGTTCCATACCAGTGGACCAGTATATTGAAAACTTTTTTAAACAATTCCTTCTTTGGCCTTGGTATAATGTAATTTTTGCTTCTTATGGACCTTAAATTTGGGGTACCATCAGCATCTCTTTGGTGAAAGATATTGCTTAGATAGACAGGAATGGCTTTTCTGGATACTTTATACATCAATTTGGCCTTTCTAAGAAATATTCTTTCATGTATTGTTAAAATCTTTATATTATTCATTGCATCCTGGAAATTGTCTATACATTGATCTAGAATTAAATGGCATGCCCTCTTTTGGAGTCTTAAAAGTGTTGTTATGTTTGAATTAGAGGTATTACCCCAAATTACATTACAATAGTCCAGATATGGCTGAATATAACATTTATAATAATAATAATAATAATAATAATAATAATAATAATAATGCTTTATTTATGAGGGTGACTCATTAGTCAAGGACTATTCTCCCTTGAGGCCCTCTTAAGGGGAGTATAACAATGCACATTATATGAAGATGGCAATAATTACTGTTTATTTTAACATATTTAGTATTAAAATACTAAATTCCATTATATATTATAAACACATACATGCTCATGATATCTCTTCTTAAATACTCTAATATTTTCAACAGATTTTACATGTAGTGGAAGCTTATTCCACGGAACTGTACCAGAGTATTGGAAGCTCTTTTTAAATTGCTCTGTTCTTGGTTTTGGTGCTAGAAGGTTTCCATGTAATATTGATCTCAACTGGTATTGTGTTGAAAAAGGCCTGAATATGTCCTGAAGATACTCTGGTGCAGTTCCATGTAGACATTTATATAAAAGAACTGCCTTGTGAAAATCTGTCTTGTAATATATTGTGAACCATTTGAGTTCTGTAAACAATGCTTTTGAGGGATGATCCTATACCGAAGAGGAATGCATGTTTTGATTTTCCTCAGTAGCCAAGATAAAAATTAACCTTTTTTGAAACATGTTTAATGTGAATAGACCAAGTAAGATTGTTATCTATGAATACACCAAGCATTTTATCATGAGAGGTCATATTAAGGCTCACATTGTCAAATAGAACCTGGAGTTTGTCACTATCTAGCCTTGCTCGTTTTTGTTGTGTTGTAACTAGTAGGGCTTTCGTTTTTTCTGTATTTATGATCATACTGTTTTCCTTGCACCATACTTGAAGTCTGTTGAGAACATCTTGTAATTTTCAAGTACAAGTGCAGTTTCCCAGGAGTGATTCTGTTGAAAGCCAGACTGATTATCATGAATAAGATCATAAGAGTTCAAATAGTTGAGAAAAGAATCATGTACATGTTTTTCTAGTAATTTGGAGAGACAAGGAAGGATAGAGATGGGTCTGTAGTTATTTACATCATCTTTTGTTCCTGCTTTATGCAATGGTGTAACCTTGGCAGTTTTCCATGTTTGTGGAAATTTATCAGACCTAATACTTTCATTGCAAATGAAAGCTATACTCTCTACAGTTGCAGGTACAGCTACCTTTAGTAGCCTTGGTCCAATCATATCAAGTCCTTTCAGGGATAGCATTTAGCAAGCATCAAGGATGACATTTTGTAAGATCAATAATAATATTTAGTAAGCATCAAGGATAACATTTAGTAAGCATCAGGGATAACATTTAATAAGCATCAAGGATAACATTTAGTAGGGATAACATTTAGTAAGCATCAGGGATAACATTTAGTAAGCATGAAGAATAATATTTAGTAAGCATCAGGGATAACATATAGCAAGCATCAGGGATAACATTTAGTAAGCATCAAGGATAATATTTAGTAAGCACCAGTGATAACATTTAGCAAGCATCAGGGATAACATTTAGCAAGCATCAGGGATAACATTTAGTAAGCATTAAGGATTAAAATACAATTATATGCCCTTGTGAAAAGTCATTATATCTCTGAGGAAAATTTGAGGACTTCCTCACCTGTTTTTTTAAATAATCAAAAGATTCTGTGCTGTGTAGTTTTAGTACTACAGAATATTTTTCATCCTTTCTACTGTCTCTGCCTTTGAAAAAAATCCCAATGTTGTCAGAAGTATAATGGCAAGAAAATTTAGAATATAAAGGAGGAATCTATTTATTTTAGAAAATTCGTAAAACTGCCAGGGCCAGGTTAAGTTCTCTGTTATCATTTTGGTATCTGACAGGGACAATGAAAGTTTGGTAGTTGTAACTATTTTAGTGGCAGTGATGGCATGAACAGTGTCAACATTATGACTTTTGTGTTATTGTCTTTGCAAGTCAGACATGGTAATGCAAGTCAGACATGGTAATGCGAGTCAGACATGGTAATGCAGGATTGCTCTGGTTGAAGATGAGACACCACATTCCCTTGTTTTAATTTGAAGTGACTAGTAATGCATTGCATTCTGTCATTTTGAAGGCCATATTGATGCAGAGTTAATTTAATTTTTTAATGAATGTTTTCTATTTTGGTCAAATTATGAAAGGAATAATTGAGTGCTTTAGGGGTTACCAATAACTTGGGATTAAGTCATTTCTGCAATTGTATCCTTAACAGAAAAATAATTATATAAAGAGAGTCAATTTGATTCAAACATTTTGTTGCATAAAAAGAATCACATGAAAATTAACATGTTTTCTATTTTGGGTAAAAATTTGAAAGCAGCAATTGAGAGCTCTAGAGTTGAGCCAGATATTTGCACCAGTTATTTGAGTCCTTTGTGCCATTTTTTCCATAAAGAGAAAAATAATCATCGAAAGGATTTGGGAAAAATTAATACATATTTCATATTACAGTGAAAGATCAATCACATTAGGGCCACACTGACAGCAGAGTATTAATGCATCAATCACCCTGTGATGTTATTTTCAATGACGGCTTTGAGAGCTTTGCATAATTTTTCCATAAATCCTTTTTCTCCTGGCCCTAGTGGACATGAAGAGTCCATCATCAATTTGTGTCATCCTCAGTTGAGTAAGTCCAATAAACAGCTCTCTTTGAGGATCAGTCTGTGTGATAGTGCAATGCTGGGTGATAACAAGGTCTGCAGCTAACATGCAAGATTGTACCATACCTACCATCATAGAAGTGTACAGGTATATGTAACAAGTTTGTACCATATCATGATCTTCAACCTGTGCAAGTTTCTAGGAGTAGTGTGTAAAGACCTTTACTTAGGATGTAGTGTTTAATGGCCTTTATGTAGAAACAAATATTCAGCTAGAAGTAGTTGAAGAAATGCACAGTGACCTATAAATTTCTTATTGATTTTGGATTGCATCAATCAGTATCATTATAATATTTTTTTAAATAGTTACCGATACTTACTCCAACATTTCACAAGTGATTATTTTTAAAATAGTTACCAATAAATACTCTAACATTTCATAAGCAGTCATCTTTAAAAAGATTTGTATATATACCATCAGAGAAGGTATTGGACTATCTAAATTAATCTTGTTTATATAAAATTGGATTTGTATGAATTTTTAGCTTTATTTTTCTTAATCTTACTTCTTTTTAAGAGTCTTTATCTTTCTTACTTACAGAGAACACATTTATCTTTTTACTTACAGAAAACACATTTATTTTATATCTTACAGAAAACACATTTATCTTTTTACTGACAGAAAACACACTTATTTTATTTGTAATGGTTCGTTTATCTTAAGGTTTTATTATTTAGAATCATTCATAATGTGTCTATTTTGTGAAATGAGTCCACAATATCTGTGGAGGGGGTACACAGTGTTACTAATATCCATCCATCCCATCACACACACAGTGTTACCCATAGTCATCTCTCCCATCACACAGTGTTACCAATAGTCATTTCTCCCATCACACAGTGTTACCCATATCCATCCACCCCATCACACACACAGTGTTACCAATAGTCATCTCTCCCATCACACAGTGTTACCCATATTTATCCATCCCATCACACACACAGTGTTACCAATAGTCATCTCTCCCATCACACAGTGTTACCCATATCCATCCACCCCATCACACACACAGTGTTACCAATAGTCATCTCTCCCATCACACAGTGTTACCCATATCCATCCACCCCATCACACACACAGTGTTACCAATAGTCATCTCTCCCATCACACAGTGTTACCCATATCCATCCATCCCATCACACACACAGTGTTACCAATAGTCATCTCTCCCATCACACAGTGTTACCCATATCCATCCACCCCATCACACACACAGTGTTACCAATAGTCATCTCTCCCATCACACAGTGTTACCCATATTTATCCATCCCATCACACACACAGTGTTACCAATAGTCATCTCTCCCATCACACAGTGTTACCCATATCCATCCACCCCATCACACACACAGTGTTACCAATAGTCATCTCTCCCATCACACAGTGTTACCCATATCCATCCACCCCATCCCATCACACAGTGTTACCCATATCCATCCATCCCATCACACAGTGTTATCCATATCCATCCATCCCATCACACAGTGTTACCCATATCCATCCATCCTCATCTGTTACTTTGTATCAGATGCACATACTGATACTGATTTTAAATTCCTCACTGTCAAGGATTATGTCACATAAGATAGTCACACAGTCACACAAAGGTTGTTGTTGTTGTTGATGTGGGGCTTAAAGCCATTTTTCAGCACACGATAGGCTATACATGGCGGCCAGTGTTAATGGTGGAGGAAGAAACCGGGAAATCCCAGGAAAGAACCACCGACCCACGAGAAGCTACTGGCAAGCTTTCTCACATATCCACATTTGCTGAATCCTAGATTCAAACCCACGCAGACAGAGGTGAGATGGCAGTGATCCGTAACAGAGAGCGCTTTAGTCCACTCGGCCACTCGGGGCCCCCAGTCACACAATGGGACTACTTTAAAAGAATCAAACTGAAAGAACAACAATGTAAAAAAAATGTCTTATATTATGAATCAATGCTTTATGATATATAATAAATACATCAATGATACAATATAATATATATAATGATATATAATAAGTACATCAATGATACAGTATAATATATATAATGATATATAATAAATACATCAATGATACAGTAACTTGATTTATATGCTTTTATCTTGTTTTCTTTGGTTGAGGAAGGAAATTAGATCAAACTCTGCCTTTTAGGTCTCACAAAATCTGATGTCCTTCTGCTCTTAAACGTGATGTGATAACAGGCACCCAGATCAAGTAATTGTACCATTAGCATGAATTTATAATTGTAAGGTTGTAACACACTACCTACCCTTTTCATAGAACCTTAAAATGTGTTTTTGTGTGTTTAGGCCTTACTGGTAACATTATCCATTGAGCTTTACATGTGGGAAGGCCTTAACATTGTCCATTGGACATTACATAAAAGAAGGTTTTAGCATCGTCCATTGGACATTGCATGTGGAAAGGCCTTAACATTGACCATTGCGTAAAGAAGGCTTTAACATTGTTCATTGGACATTGCATGTAAGAAGGCTTTAAAATTGTCTATTGGACATTGCATGTACAAAAACTTTAACATTTTTTGTTGGACATTGCAGGTGAGAAGGCCTTAACATTGTCCATTGGACATTGCATGTAAGAAGGCCTTAACATTGTCCATTGGACATTGCATGTAAGAAGGCCATAACATTGTCCATTGGACATTGCATGTAAGAAGGCCTCAACATTGTCAATTGGACATTGCATGTAAGAAAGCTTTAACATTGTCCATTGGATATGAAAAATTTCATATGATGGCATGTTATTAAAAATTAGTTGCCAGTCTCTTTAGAGCACATTTATTTAGATTCTTCAACTGTTTGATAGATTCTGTCTCTAAAAAGAGAAGGACAAATATTTGCTTAGGTATGGTACCCTGGGTTTTGTTAATAGAAAGCTTTTGCAATTTGGCTTCTGTTTCTAAGCTTACATTTAGATGCCATTCAAACTAATACAGGTAATCAGCTGGAAATCTTTCAATATTACAGAAATTGAAACAAGATATTAATTCCAATCATTCATGAGAAATAAGCATCATTATTATAAATTAACAGCCTATCTAACCGGATTAGGTTAACTTGTTTGTTAGTAAAATCCTTAATTAAGTTTCTATTAGAACTCAGTTCTTCAAGTCTAGTGAAAAATTGATTTCAACTCTGCTCTAGGCCTCCAAACATCATGTTGTTTTCCATTTGAATGTATGTTATAAAACACATCATCAAAGGATATCAACTTTAATTTGACAGGTTTACATCAGCTTAAAGTTCTGCAAAGCAGGAAATGATCTGACATAAAAATCAATATGATAGACAGTCCATAATAAGTTGGAGATAGGTTGTTATTCTGATACACTTTCATGATTATAGCTTGGGAAATACTGTGTTGTTACTGCTTCATGCCCAAGAGGCTAGGTAAATTGAGAGCACCTGACTGCCTGCAGGTTTTATATATGATGCTGATCCTACTCTACTATTTGTGGAAATTAGGTTTGTCTGGACCATCCCACTATATTTTAATTGGTAGTTCCATTGATGTTTCTTCATTAGAACATTTTCAGACACTGCTGAACACTCATACATAACAGAGTTGTTTATTTCCTTTTGTAATTAAATTTTTTGCATACTTCCACCATGTCTGTGGAGGGGAAATAGTGTTCACTGTGTTCGTTCATCCATGATGTCAGTCCTGGTTCATCCTGTAATGGCTTGTCTGTTCAAGTTTTTTTTTTCACATAGTAACTTTGGATGGACTTTGTGGATTAAAATCAGATATGGTATGAGGCATTACATGAAGAAGATATGGGTCTAGATTAATTTTCACCATTGGATTTATGGCCCATTCATGACTGAGTACTTTGCCCTTTGATTGCATCATAATTGTGTTATGTATACATGTATTAAATTTATATTGTGTGCTTGACCTTAGTGATTGAAATTGGAGCAGTTATGGCCTATCTGACTTTTGTAATTTGCTTTTAAAGATGTTTTCTTCAATTTTAGTTCAAGGCCTAACCTTACATACAAAGTTAGAATGTTCTGGAAGAGAACATGTGACCCACATCCTGGGAATTTGAATGTATCTTAGATCAAGTAAAACTAGTATATAAAGATGTGGTAAACAAAATTATTCATTTCTCTTTTAAGTTCAGTCTGTGGAATCATTAACTGTTGTGTTCAGATATAATTTGACAATAATGATATTTTAATATTATTTATTGGAATTACAAAGTACTCATTGACATATTGGACTAAAACAATATTTTGGGATTAGTGTGAATTCATTCAAAGACATATTAGATTATATCATTGTGATGCATGAAGATAGTTGAAATATCAGCTTATTGAAGACTATCAGCACATTCAATATTGGAATTCATTCTGACCACTCTATACTTTTGGATGTATGATAGAACATTTAGAATTATTTGAGATTTAAGTCACTCGTAAATTTTCACTTTGTAACTTGAAGATATAAATTAATTGTTAATTTTACTAAACTTGTCAGTTTTGCTTCTTTTCTATTGCTTAGTTTAAGACCATAAAATTGTAACAAATGCAAATGTGCTGCCTCTTTTTTCATTAATCTTGCTTTTTTAGCTCACCTGGCCATCAGGCCACATGATCTCTTGATATGATATGCATGTTGTCATCTATTGTCCATCCATAAACAGTTGCTTGTTACCATTCTGAAGACCATGTTTCTGACCTAATTTTTAACAAACTCGTAATCTAGGTTTATATCACAACATGTTCTGATATGAGTGAGATCTGTTTATATTAATGAGGTTATCTTGCATTTGATTGGCTGAGCTTGTTATCACTCTGAAAACCAAATTTCTGATCTGATTTTGGTTAAACTTTAAATTTAGGCTTATCTCATCAACATCTCACTTAAGTGTGGCAATGAGAGAAATCCATGAATACTAATTTGAGTAACATCAGGGCCACTTGGGCCTCTTGTTTCCTGACCTGACCATAAGACCAGATAAGCCTGTGGTATCACTGGCAGAGAGTATAAAAACCTTTCAATTTTATTTGAATGATGCTGATCTGCCACAGTTACTAAAAATACACAAACTTTCAGTGTCCTCTCAAAAGAGCACAGAACAGAATTTGACCAAATTTGACAAAACTCATCCAGTCCTACAGGCTTTTCAATGTTATACCAATGATACAGATCTCCCATAAATATGGTCATTACTAATAACTGACAAACCTTAAACAGCTTCATCTCTACAGTCATGTAACAGAATGTGACTAAATTTGACAGAAAGCATTTCAACACAAAGGCATTTCAATTTTTGTAATGTGGATGCCAATCTACCATCAGAATTAATCAACCTTACTAAAAAGAGAAAAACCTTCAATACATTTCCTCAAAAAATTGCTGAACAGAAGTTAACCAGATTTGATTAAAAACAACATGACAGCCTTTCCATTTCTTACCAGTAACGCTGAGCTGCCTTTATGGATACCATTACTAAATACAGGAAAACCTTTAAACAATTTCTTAAAAAACATATAATTGAACCAAATTCAATAGAAAGCATCCTTTCAGATTTATATGAATGATCATAATCAATAATCAAATATAGCCACTGTTACTAAAAATAAAAAAAGGTTTTAAATAACTTCATTTTAAACACTGCTGTACAGAATTTTACATAATTTGACTTAAAGATCTCTGACATAATGGCCTTTCCATTTTTATTTTATAAATGATGCCTTTCCACCCAAATATCTGACCACTGTTATATATATATCTGTTTTGTGTCTTTCACTTTTGGTGTATGCCTGTAGATTGCATAGGAGTTATAAATAAGTGTTGACAAGTTCTAAACTCTTTAATATAAACCATAATAATGAACCGGTTTATAAGTTTGGGATGATTTCCCACTGGATGGGTTGATTAGGTGTGTTCTTTTTTGATTTGGCATATTGTGACAAAAGTCATGTATCAAGTAGGAGCATATTGCTATTTAGAGCAGTATAGTTGTATATAAAGATGTAGAGGTGGACAATTTAATTCATTGTTTCCTATGTTCTTGTTTTAATATCAGTCTGCAGATGTGTTTAATGTTGAGTTTAGATATAATTTGAGGGGAAACATTTGTTTTGGATTATTTATTAGAATTACAAAGTGGTCATTTACTATGGACAAAAACATTATTTTGGGATTGTTGTGAATTTATTCAAAGGAGTTCTGGATAATGTCATTGGGAGTCATGAAGACTGTTGGCACATCAGCACATTTGAGGACCTGGAATTCATTTGGAATGCTCAATTCTTTTGGACTTGTGTAGAATTCTTTTAGGATTACTTTGGTTTTAATTCATAATACTGTAATTTCCTCTTAAATTTTCATTTTATGAGTTAGAGAATTAAAAATTATTTGTTTTTGCAAAACTTGTTGGTTTTACTTTTTCTGTTTACTTAGTTCATGGCCATAGAGTCATAACACCAGTTTTTACTTAGTTCATGGCCATAGAGTCATAACACCACTGTTTTTAAAAACATCTCCTCAAGCCAGTCAAGAGAACTTGAACAAACTTGACACATCTTTTATGAAGACCTTTAAAGTTATAAAAATGATTCCAATCCACCAACAAATATGGCCACTGTTTTTTATTAAATAGAAAACAAATTTGAACAAACTTGATAGAAGGAACATTTTCATGAAAGCCTTTAAAATTTGTACATATTTTGTTAATATTGGCTTTTATTACCATGACTTCTCAAAAATCACTTTTCAGAATTTGACCAAGCTTGACAAAAAACTGTTCTAGGTTAAAGGTCTTTTATTGTGTTCTAATGATGTCAATCTGTAATCAAAATATGGGAGCCAGTCCAAAATAAAAGTAAAAATCCTTTAAAAGATTTTATCTTAAAATCAGCTCCAAAGAGTTAAACCTAAGTTGAGAGAAAAAGCATCTTGGCATTAAGGGCCCTGGATGTAGGTCAAATATGGGCAAATATAAGAAAAAATAGAAGAAACACTTAAACAGTTGTTTTCAAAACACATGCAATCAAAAGAATTGAAAGAAACTTCTACTAAATCATCCTACAGACACAGATTGCTCTGGCTATTAGACGAAAGTCAGACTGTTGAGTGATAGATCTGCTTGGGCCTCTTGGTTCCAAAACATTTATGCAATTTTAGATTTGGTCACTGTGAAATCTGATTTTCTACACAGAATGACTATGAGGAACAGACCAGTCTTGTTTTAAATCAAATAATTTTACTTAGAACATCAGGCTATTCCCTAAACATTTTATATTTGCTTTCCTTAACAGATCAGATATGGTATTTGTAATGAAAATCCATTATATAATTTGTTCTCTCTTTCCAATGGTTTCACTGGTCATTAGTCAGTGTTACCTTCAGTCCATTATGTGTCTGAAAGGGTCTGATTATACCATTTGCTTGACAATATATTTAATGGAGTCAACAAACAATAATTCCATATTCAGTTGTTTAAAAAAACACGCATTGCCAGCAGATCAGGTCCATAATGTTTGTTCAAGTGACAATTTCAAGCAAAGACTGTAGACTGTGTTATGACAAGGCATTAGCATGATATGATGGTAGACCTGGGTCTGTGCTATCTACAGTTGTGTGTATGACAAGGCATTAGAATGATATGATGGTAGACCTGGGTCTGTGCTATCTACAGTTGTGTGTATGACAAGGCATTAGAATGATATGATGGTAGACCTGGGTCTGTGCTATCTACAGTTGTGTGTATGACAAGGCATTAGCATGATATGATGGTAGACCTGGGTCTGTGCTATCTACAGTTGTGTGTATGACAAGGCATTAGCATGATATGATGGCAGACCTGGGTCTGTGCTATCTACAGTTGTGTGTATGACAAGGTATTATGCATGATACGACGGTAGTTCTTCGTCTGCTATCTACAGTTGTTTGCATGGCACACATGGGTAAATGCGGAAGTTTATTAAACTTCCAAACTCATAGATTGGCTTCTTTGGGCTGAAACCACAAAACACTTGTAAACTTTTATAGAAATTCAGCATTTTCATTTTGTAAATCTGGAAATAAGGAGGTAACATGAGAACATATTCTTTTAACACAGGACCATTTTTTCAATTCAATTTCAAGTGTGAAATCCACCTGATGCATGTTGTCTTTTGAATTAGAAAGAAATCTGAATCTCAGAAAGACAAAACTTTCTCACCTGGCAAACTGAAACTTTGTATTAAAATTGCATCAAAAAGCAGGTTTTGCAGCATTGCAAAACAGTTTTCCTAATGGTACTTCATATTCCCAGCATTGCAAAATAGCATTCATAATGGTATCTTCCTATTCCCAACACTGCAAAACAGTTTTCCTAATGGTACTTCATTTTCCCAGCATTGCAAAATAGCTTTCATAATGGTACTTCATATTCCCAACATTGCAAAATAGTTTTCCTAATGTTACTTAAATATTCCTGAAATTGCAAAACAGTTTTCCTAATGGTATTTCAGTTCCCAGCATTGCAAAACAGTTTTCCTAATGGTACTTCATATTCCCAGCAATGCTGAACAGTTTTCCTAATGGTAGTTCATGTTCCCAGAATTGCAAAATAGTTTTCCTAATGGTACTTCATATTCCCAACATTACATTTTCTAAGTGCAGAATTTTGGTTTGTCACATGAACCTGTGATATAATTTATAAATGGAATGTTTTGTGGATATCATATAAAATATCAACACAGTTGTGGATATCATATAAAATATCAACACATTTGTAGATATCATATAAAATATCAACACAGTTTTGGTTAACATATAAAATATCAACACAGTTGTAGATATATAAAATATCAACACAGTTGTGCATATCATATAAAATATCAACACAGTTGTAGATATCGAATAAATATCAACACAGTTGTAGATATCATATAAAATATCAACATAGTTGTAGATATCATATAAAATATCAACACAGTCGTAAATATCTTGTGAAATATCAGTACAATTGGCTCAAAGTATGGGTTTTTCTGTCCATTTATTTAATTTCCATTGCCATTGCCATTGCCATTGCCATATGTTTTTCAGGTGCAGTTTATAAAAAAAAGTGATTTTATGTTTAAAGAATAGAAGTTTGTTTTGTCAAATATTTAAGTAAAAACATAATGCTAACATCTCTCCCTCCCTATATGGAATGGTGCTTGCATCTGAAATCTTGAATTTTCATATTTTCTTAGCCTATTATGGTCACTTGAACTGATTTAAACCAAATGTCTAAGAATGAACAGTATTATCAAACTTGGAGCTTCTAGATCACTGTAGTTCCAACATTATTAAAAAGAACCCAAGATTAAAAGAACTCAAGATTATAAAGAACTCAAGAGCAATTGGATGTTACTGATCTCAAGTGCAATTTAATCTGCTAAAATCATTCAGTGCTTGTTTTCATTTTCAGTCAGATTTTTAAATTGTACCTGTAGCTTTAGGAGTGTTCTGTTTCAGTTAATTTGAATTTGTACTCCAAGTTTCCTAGTTACCTGATCACCCTGCTTTTAATAGATTAAAATAGTGTTGAATTTAAGTACAAGCACTTTCCAATAAATTTAAAAGGTGCTGAATTCAAGTGAGTTTCCAATGGATTATAATAGTGTTAAATTTAAATACAAGAACATCCAACTGTGACGGAAAGAAAGGAATACCTACTTAATTAAGTTATGATTGACAGTGAGATACAGGAATATATTTCATGGAATCTAAACCTGAGAAGGCCAAGTGATAAAGTTGAATATATTTGCTACATTGCTCATCTTTTTGACAATTTATAACAGCTCTACAGCTTGAATTTGCTTGGTGGTGGTGATTTCTCTCGTCTTGGAAACCAGGTATGCTCATGTCAGACTTTTAATACAAAAGGAAATCAGTTACAATAACTAAATGTTTGCATTCTAATCTGCAAAGAAAGATGATAACTTTTGATCCACCAGGAAGAGATATGTAAGTTGTAAAGTGTTTAGAAAAGATTTATTACCTACATGTTTTATTAAGAGAATATTTTGATACCCTTTATCTGGTTCTCTTTCCATCTGTCTATATATCCATATCTTTTCATAAAATTCACCATACTTGTTATGTATGTTGCCCATGTGGTGACCACTTTCAGGGTGAGCTAAGATTTGGGGCTTCCCACTAGGATCCCAGAGAGGTGGGGGGAGGTCAAAGGTTAAGTATCATAAAAACTGGAATTATAGACAATTAATGTAGATAGAGGACACATAATGTATGTAACAGATATTTTGGGTTATGACCCCTGTCACGTTCTGGTGGAGGGGGTGGGGGACATGCAATAAAAGGTGTGGAAAAATATTACACTGGAATTCAGCTACATATAAATGCTATAAAGCCAGTTTGACCAGCATAATTAAGAAGTAAAAAAGTGGACATTGTTTGCCTAAAAACTAAAATAAAGATAATTGTTTTTGGTAACAGGAAGACATTAAGATGGGGGAGTTGAACTGCTTTTGCTAACTGTAATACTGTCAATCATAGATTAGCTTGAAGTATATCCAATCATGTTACTTAGTAATACAGCTAATCATAGATTTGCTTCAAGTGTATCATAGATAGCTTAAAAGGTATCCAATCACACAAATTAGTAATACAGCCAGTCATAGATTAGCTTGAAATGTATCCAATGACATTACTTTAGTAATACAGCCAGTCATAGATTAGCTTGAAGTGTATCCAATGACATTACTTTAGTAATACAGCCAGTCATAGATTAGCTTGAAGTGTATCCAATGACATTACTTTAGTAATACAGCCAGTCATAGATTAGCTTGAAGTGTATCCAATGACATTACTTTAGTAATACAGCCAGTCATAGATTAGCTTGAAGTGTATCCAATGACATTACTTTAGTAATACAGCCAATTATAGATTAGCTTGAAGTGTATCCAATGACATTACTTTACTAATACAGCCAGTCATAGATTAGCTTGAAGTGTATCTAATGACATTACTTTACTAATACAGCCAGTCATAGATTAGCTTGAAGTGTATCTTATGACATTACTTTACTAATACAGCCAATCATAGATTAGCTTCAAGTATATCCAATCACATTAATTAGTTGTGGCATTTTTAGTATTCACAATTATATATTCCTTGCATCTTACCATGGACTTGCTTCTAATCATGGACTTGCTTCTGACTATGGACTTGCTTCTAGCCACAGACTTGTTTCTGACCATGGGCTTGCTTCTGGCCATGGATATGCTTCTAGCCACAGACTTGTTTCTGGTCACAGACTTGCTTCTGACCACATATTTACTTCTGACCATGGACTTCCTTCAGGCTATATACTTGCTTCAGATCATGGACTTGCTCCTGACCATGGACTTGCTAATCTGGCCACAAACTTGATCTCACTATAGGTTTGCTTCTGACCATGGACTTGCTTCAGGCCACAGACTTGTTTCTGACAACAAACTTGCTCTTGACCATGAACTTGCTTCTGACCATGGATTTTGCTTCTAACCAAGGACTTGATTTTGACTACAGACTTGCTTCTAGCTATAGACTGGTTGTTTATGGTCACAGGCTTGCTTCTGATCACAAATTTGCTTCTGGCCATAGACTTGCTTCTGACCATGGACTTGCTTCTGGTTATAGTCTTGTTTCTGGCCACAGATTTGCTTCTAGCCACAGACTTGTTTCTGGTCACAGACTTGCTTCTGACCACAATTTTTTTTCTGGACTTGCATCTGATTATGTACTGTTTCAGGCCATGGACTTGTTTCTCATTATGGACTTGCTTCTGGCCAAAGACTTGCTTCTAGCCACAGACTTGTTTCCGGTCATAGACTTCTGACCACAGATTTGCTTCTGATAATGGACTTCCTTCTGGCCACATACTTGCTTCAAGCCATGGACTTGCTTTTGGCCACAAACTTGATTTGACCATGGGTTTGCCTCTGATCACAGACTTGCTTCTGGCCATAGACTTACTTCTGGCCACAGACTTGTTTCTGATCACAAACTTGCTTTTGAGCATGGACTTGCTTCTGACCATGGGCTTTTATTAATCATGACATTTGCATCTTTATGATAATAGGCTCAACTACTGGTTATTAAGGAGTGTGAATGTCTTTTAGAAACTTAGTCTATGATTTATGATACATTCAACCAGTTTTTCTTGATGAATAGTGTGGCATTTGTATGAGGTATGGATTTACTGGATATACTACTTGCTCATATTTATTGAGATGTTAAAAGTCCAGTTTTAATTTTTAGTTTATTATTTGTTATTTAATACAATACTGTCTCATAATATAACCCACAACCCACCACAAACAACATTTTTGACCCATTTGTCATCACAGAAGGGCAGCAGGCTGGCCAAGTCTTTTGCAGGCTAGACTTGAGACTAGAAGGGTACAGATTTGAATTCCATCCAAGTCATTCCAGGTTGACAACCACAGTGGTGTGTCCCTGGGTAAAACACCTAGATTGCCTCAGCACCATATAACTTTCAGTCTTTGGATGTGTCATTAATAACCTAAACACAAGACTCTGGCAGATGATGGTCACAGAAGACCCTGACAGATGATGGTCACAGAAGACCCTGACAGACGATGGTCACACAAGACCCTGGCAGATGATTGTCACACAAGGCCCTGACCGATGATTGTCACACCAGGCTCTTGATATGATTGTCACATCAGTCTTGGCAGATGATTCTCACACAAGACCCTGACAGATGATTATCACACAAGGCCCTGACAGATGATAGTCACATGAGACCCTGGCAGATGATTGTCTCACAAGGCTCTTGATATGATTGTCACATCAGTCTTGACAGATGATTGTCACACAAGGCCATGACAGATGATGGTCACCCAATCACATAAAGCTCTGGATATGACTGTCACTAAAGGCCTTGGATATGATTTACAATACCCATTAGATTACAATACCCAGTTGTTTACAATACCCAATAGTTTACAGTACCCATTAGATTACAATATACCCATTAGATTACAATACCCAGTTGTTTACAATACCCAATTGTTTACAATACCCATTAGTTGACAATACCCAATTGTTTACAATACCCAATTGTTTACAATACCCATTAGTTAACAATACCCAATTGTTAACAATACCCAACAGTTAACAATACCCATTAGTTTACAATACCCAATTGTTAACAATGCCCAATAGTTAACAATACCCAATTGTTTACAATACCCAATTGTTTACAATACCCAATAGTTTACAATACCCATTAGTTTACAATACCCAATTGTTTACAATACCCATTAGTTTACAATACCCAATTGCTTACAATACCCAATTGTTAACAATGCCCAATAGTTAACAATACCCATTTGTTTACAATACCCAATTGTTTACAATACCCAATAGTTTACAATACCCATTAGTTTACAATACCCAATTACTTACAATACACATTTGTTTACGATACCCAATTGTTTACAATGCCCAATTGTTTACAATACCCATTAGATTACAATACGCATTTGTTTACAACACCCATTTTGTTTACAATACCCAGTTGTTTACAATACCCAATTGTTTACAATATGCAATTGTTTACAATATCCAATTGTTTACAATACGCATTTGTTTACAATGCCCAATTGTTTACAATACCCATTAGTTTACAATACCCAATTGTTTACAATACCCATTAGTTTACAATGCCCAATTGTTTACAATACCCATTAGTTTAC
>JAECUM010057930.1:0-12825 GCA_016617855.1 Megalonaias nervosa | reverse complement strand
ATACATATATATATATATATATATATATATACACACACACACATATATATATATATATATACACACACATATGCACACACACATGCATAATTTGCATGCAAAGTGGCTTTTTGTAGTCAACTTGGTTTTTGAATAATCAATACAAATAGTGAGATTTTATGGTCACAAAAGTCGAAGCAGCTCTTCTCCGCTCGTATAAATTATCTGTACTGCAGTACAAAAAGTGCACAACATAATATATAGACTACTGTAATCTGCAGAGAAACATTTTAAGATTCGTTGAATCTCTCGATACGTGTCAACGAAATTTGCATTGTATTCATTTGGCCTAACTAGACAAAGCTGTTACAAATTTTGATTCCGTTGCCAGTCGTTTGAGGCGGCTTTTGCCAATGATAATTAAACAAAACGTGAAAATATTGAAGCTGAAACTTTCGTGATTTATTCTTTCTGCAAGCAGTAGCTGCGTTCCTCAGTACTACGGATACAAATAAATGTCCATATATAAATATATTTTGCGAATAATCGTACATGCTAATGAATAACTACAATATACCTTGCATCCATGATCGATCACAAATGACCGTCTTCCCTCCAAATAAACCAGACTTCTTCAATACGAGTATTCATGAATGTTCGAAACGGTTTTCCTTAGCTTTGGGAACAATACCCGTTACTTGTACGCAGCGTCAGAACAAAGATTGCAGGAGCCGTTTCCATATAACCAGAAAAGATTTACCAGGGCTATAAAAGAAAGTTTGAAAATTGGGTATTCATAAATTTAGAAGTGGACTCCTTTTTTGAAGGTGAATATCTGTTTAATGTTCTTCTGTCATTCTAACATGAAGTAATTATTGCATATGCGAGACTTGTTCGACAAGTTCTCTACGAAGAGATTTGCTTAGAAATTTATGCTCGCTATCCATTATGAAAGAAAGTTGAAAAAAATCAGAGCAATTAATTATAAATAACCAATCATTTATAAATGGGTATGAAGCCTTTTTCGATTAACATTAGTGACGGGTATGCCAGGATACTAACGGCATGATATAGAATTTTATTTTCTCTTGTTGGGATACGACAATATTAGAAATCAAAGTTAACAATTTACTTGACCAGTTAGACTTATTAGTAAAAATATACATGAACCAGAGCAAATTTGTGTTACATTACCGTATATATACTAGATAATATTTGAAACTGAAGTCGAAATTCATATTTAAGAGCACCAAGAGGATTTTTTTTTTTTTTTAAATAAAATACTATTATCAGGCAGTTCAGACGACAATTAGTGAAGAACATACATGTATATACATATACAAGTAAATCACTGCTTTGAAATATAAATCACAATATGACCATTATAAAGCTGCTTATATTGAATGCAGTTTCTGCGAAACGAGAACCACCCTGATAGCGAGATGGTTAAAATAGTACTGCAAGATGAAGATTAAATCTTGCATGCAAATTCATAAATGTGTATCTCGGAAGATGTGCAGAACAGTTTGAACATCGTGTAGACATTGCAAAGTCCCTCTACCACGATTGGACAATTATTGATCTGGAATTTGTTGAGAATATAAATTTAAAACCGAGTTTATGGAGTAAATTTATAACCAAACATAGGTAGGGCATAATTTTATAATCTTAAATTGTCCATTCGGAAAGAGTAAATATTGCAAAATTTAAATTAACGGAATAACTTTTTTAGCACAATATTATCTTGGGTGTTTATAAACGTACAGATGTGGCTACAGTATAGCGTGTAATTTGATACCAGAATAAATATTACAGCTCAAGTTAATCTCCTTACGTTGATAAAATTCGCCGCGACTGAAGAGCTCGACATCCTCACGGAAAATAAACTGAAACAACGACCAAAAAAGCCCCAGAAAATTCCTATGCATTTACCGCTTTTGTCCTTTCCTCTTCTATATTCCTCCGCTACTTACATAATTACTCGGTGAGCGAGAGGCAAATTTATATTCATATTGGATACAACAGACCTTTGCACCAAAAGTAAAAATAATAGACCAAGAGGTTTATATTCTGTACATTTTGTCTTCAACCCATTATTAGGATGCCAAAAAAGATGTTAGAGATTTAAACTGATGATTCAATAATAAATGAAATTTAGAAACTCGATTACCAGTTTAGAATGTACAATAAAACGCATGGGCAAAGAATATAAATATTCTAACTCCTCAGGATGGGGAATATAGGGATTTGGGATTATCATTTTGTCATTGTTATTGTCGCCATCATAAAATATGCTGCTTATGGCCAATACACGCTTTCGTACTTGTGTTTATTTCTGACCAGAAGAAAAACCCAGCTCGTTCAATTTCTCCAAGTTTTATTCATAATGCACTTCGCGCCACTACATGGATTATTCATCAGTATTCATTTCATAGTCACTACATACATATTGCTGTACACTGCATCAAAGTCTGGAAAAAAGTTATGGGATTGGTTTTATTGCAAGTTATTCTTTCACACGCTCACTGCTAAAAGGTGCATAATACTCAACTGAAAGAAAAAGGACAAAACTATTACCATAACTTTTAGCCACTTTTATTCACAATCCGATTACCACCTTCACCGAACCGTGAAGAATTGTGCATTACCAAAAGCACTTAAGCTTTAAATAAGAAAATACGTGCACAAATGCAATTTTAACTCCAAGGATACTCTTTGAAAAAAGTACATTTTATTGCCCCTTCCATAGACTCCGTATCATTCCCACCCACCCTCAAAAAGAAAGTAAATACGTAGCACGTGGCACTGAAGGGAACGAGGAGAAGGGCCTAGAACATAAAGCTTCAAACGGCGTGTCAAAGGAGAATAAAGCCAAATGGGTAAACGTAAAGAGTGCTTCTTCGAAAACGCGCGTAAATAGATAACAAGCTTCGTTCGAACCGTTCTTTAGATTACATAGTGAATCAACTTTGACAAGACAAGACAAAAATTTCACCTTTTTATTAGCAGACAGAAAGAGGTAATCATCAAATCTTTTAAGCAGACATACTGCCTGTGCTTGTAAATAAACTGGAAACATCAACTAAACAAAAATAATAACAAAAGAATACTCACATCAAAATAGAAACAGTACCTTATATGGGAAGTTTTAGATTCGATGCCTTCAATCACGCTGGGCTGTGTGCACGTTTTATATATCACCTAATGCTGAGTGATGCATTAGATTCACACTTTACACGGTATACCGTGTCAGTGATGCTTTAAGTATAGCTGCACGTCTTCGCTAACCAAGGGTCATCGATTCACTTCGTGCCACGTAAAGTCTGTGCACACACATGTGATGGAGAGGATCAAACAATGAGTGCAAAGTCCAGTTATGGCAAGTATCTAGCTTGAGATAGTGTACTAGTAATAAATATGTCCTATTGAATCTACCTTGATATTGCGTGTACTAGTAATAAATATGTCATATTGGTTGTACCTTGATACAACGTGTATAAGTAGTAAATAATTCGTATTGCGCCGAACTTGAGACAACGTGTAGTATTAATCAATATGTCATATTCCATCTAACTAGAGACAACGTGTAGTAGGAAAAAATAGGTCATATTGCATCTAACTTGAGAAAGGTGTAGTAGTAATAAATACGTCATATTGCATCTAAACAAAATTGTGTATTGTTTCCTGTATACTCAGTAGTGACTTGAAATTAATTATAAAATTGTGGTAGGTTGAGTGGAAAACACAAAGTCATGAGACGCGACTGAGAGCACAGTCCTCTTGATTATTGCTGGAATGTGTACCGTTAACTGCCATTCAGACTACCACTGATATTTATCTAACATAAGATTGATTGAGAAGTTGCGAATGCGAGGAGCCGTTTTATTTTATATGTAGCTTCTCGGTCAATTAAATTGTAGCAACAGCCAAAGGAGTCGGAAAAGATTATTTCCTTCTTGTAAAGGCATTTCCAGTAAAAATAAGTATGATTTTCTGTCAGTCACTGCTGCGATATACATCCAAGCCATATTTTTGTCTCGCATAAAATAGCCGAGGATGTCCGAATGGTAAGGTTAATAAAAAAAAGCCTGGTTACATCACACAAAATCCAACTGTATAACATATACAATTTGAATATTTATAAATTTCATATCTCATGTCCGATTGACATAAACAGTTTGCCACATACTTAAATTCTTTGGATTCTTTAGCAACCACATAGATCTGATATGTTCCAGGAGAAAAAAGTCCGCATTGTACAAAAATGACTACCCATTTTTCGAGGGGACAATTAGAGAGCCAATTAGCAAACCGCAATGAATATAACATAACATAAATACAAAACGTTATTGAAAAATATCATACTCAAGTCATTCATATAAGGCATATTAACCAAGTGCAATAAAAATTTTAATATATAAGATTTAGAAAGTCAGCATGGTGTTACTCCAATAAATATTACACGGGCAATACAAATAAGAGGCATAAGCAACGAAGGGGTTGCTGAGGTAAAAGAAACGAACAATATTAGAGAGATACGATAGAAAATCTAAACACATGTCTAATGAATATCTAATGAAAAGCGACCGTCATCTTTACAATGCTAAATATTTTTGTTGTTGCTGTTTTTGTTTCGGGGTTTAACGCCATTGTCCAGCACATAATAGGTTATACATGGCGGTCAATATAGCTGGTGGAGGATGAACCTGGAAAATCCCCGTAACAAACACCCACCCACGGAAAGCTACTGGCAAGCTTTCTTACATACCAGCATTGCCCGAACCCGAGAGTCGAACCCACATCGAGATGTCTTTTGAGCAGGATAAAATGTTCAGAGTGAGATTTGCCATGTCTTTTGAACAGGACAAAACGTTCAAAGATCTCAGCAATGCGTACAATGATCAAACCACTAAAACCTGAATCAATACAGGTTGATTAAAGTTGAAAGCAAATTTGTTGATGCATGGAAATTGCGAGTAATTACCGTATGTAAAAGACAAAGTAGTTGTTGGTGTCGTTTCTAGCACGAGTCTCCGCAGTAAATGCCAATGAACGCCTCCGAATAAATGCTAGATCTACGTATGTTTGATCCACAACATCTACTGAAATGTGCATGCGTGTCTGCATGCAGCCGAAGGAGGGGAAGATTCTGACATTGTAAGACTGCAAACTCGCATGGCTTGACTTTCTATATAAGAAGTCTCGTCTTGAACTACAGAATTCCGTTCACCAGTTGATGATGTACTTCTGTGATGTATTTGGGTCTATTCAAACTGAGCCCACTACGAAAGAAAGCTTACCGTCTCTATGAATCCCAACAACAGCTTTTGTTTCAGGTGCCCTCACATCCCAACACACACACACACACACACACACACACACACACACAAACTTTCGACGACAAACAAGGACCGCTACCACTGTTTTGAAATTTGAATAAGCGTAAGTTCTATTGGTGTATAAAGAGAAATCTATTTTAATGAATTTATTCTTTAAGAAAATGTTAACTTCTTTCAGTTTTTGCTAAAGTCGCAGTTTAATTAAAATAAGAAAATACGACTATAGGCGCAGATCCAAGGCGATCTAATCGATAAGCGAAATAACTATTCAGCTTCGTCCAAATAAATGACTCATATGTACCTTTGCAGATGTAATGGATACTCTAATATATATGTACAACTTTAACTTTGAGGACATTTTAGAATCTCTCTCTCTCTCTCTCTCTCTCTCTCTCTCTCTCTCTCTCTCTTTGGAGCCTCAGCACTCCAGTTGAAATAGTGTCGGACTAATCTATTAACCGATTGGTCGCAGATCTGATACCTGCCTAGACCAACCTGGGTCGGCTGACTCGGTGTTTCCTTGGAAAACGTACTTATCTCCCATATACTCTACATGACACAGAGTACAATGTGTTTAACAGTGCTGATGAAACCAAGAAAATCTCTCTCTGATGATTATCTAAATTTGTGATTGCTCCAACTTCATCTTTAAATTTTCATAGTTTTTTAAATTCCAGATTTTGTTATTTGTTTACGTCATTATTGTATTATACACCGTAAACATGACCTGATCGCAATCGCAATGCCCTCGTTGTTGATCAAGACCAACATTACGTCAAGTTAGAATGTAAATATTTTACACATAATTCTCCATGAATATCTGAAAAAGCGAAACCAGCGGATGTGACTCAACGTTTCCTTCTCCGATTCGAACACGAACAAACAAAGAAATTCAAAAAGGCACAGATGGGCTTGTCACATCGCTGGAAATCGTTATGAAGAAATAAAAATGTAATTAATATATTTTGTACTATTATGGGGTGTGTTAGTGTGAAATTCCTTCATGTCCACAGATGATGTCAGGTCGGAATCAACCGAATGTTTAGATGTAACAGGACCACAAACTGCAATAGTTTATATTGTGCGTTTTACACGGGTTGTCTCCAATACATCACAAAATCACAGACGCGCAAGGCAAGGCGAACGAGGCAACCGCCTTTGGCCACGCGCTTCTCCGCAATGTATTTTTTTTTCCTTGGGGCCCCGCGCTCATCGCTTGCTCCCCCGCGTGCTGCCTTGGACCCGGCACATCCTAGGGCCGGGCTTGCACGGATTAGATCTAAGTTAATGCGCTTTATCCCGAAACGTCATAACACCTGCTTGTGTATGGAAAAATTAAATTCATTATCTTTAATCCGGTGACTGTTATTAACAGTAGACCTATGATTAGAAAAGAAGGGAAACTTTATTTGAGATTGAAATCTCGGGCAACACACATGCGACGTATGAGCGGAACTTGATATTTATAGTATCAAGTGGCAGTGTGTGTAGATAGTACTTGTAAAATTTTCAAGCAGCACAGACAGGCATATGATAAATCGGGGGTGCATTACAGTTATATGATATTAAACACACACACACACACACACACACACACACACACACACACACACAGAGGCATATGATAAACCTGCAGTGCATTGCTGTCATATGATATTAAAGACACACAGACATACGATAAATCGAGCGTGCATTAATGTAATATGATATTTAACACAACGTCAAAAGTACATCATGAAGAACTTGTTTTTAAACAGATTACGCATAATTGTATATAAACATACATATTTATACGTACGTACCATCATACACACACACACACACACACACACACACACACACAGATATTAAACACACACATGCATATGACAATTCGGGTGAGCATTACTGTGATTATATATATATATATATATATATATATATATATATATATATATATATATATATATATATATATATATGTGTGTGTGTGTGTGTGTGTGTGTGTGTGTGTGTGTGTGTGTGTCGGTATATGACATCCAGCGACATCATTGTATAGTGATGAACCAGTGTTGTACCCATAGGGTATATTCTGTGGAACATATTGGGGGGGGGGGGAATGTTAAAATGTATGATAAATGTGTGAATCAAATGAAATTAAAAACATATTTTATGTCGCCCACGCTATCTACGCTCATGGATATGACCTACCTTCGGACGACGCAGCATAATTGTTCTTGTGAAGTGTATGACCAAGAGGTATTTTGTAAATAAGTCGCATACTGTTTTGCCAGCTGTTATAAAAATGCAAAATTATCAAAATCATAACTTTTATTGTATTTTGTTTTCAATACCGTCAGTTTCTTTACTGATCGCAGTCAGTTCAGGAAATCTCCACACATAAAACTCTCCAACGATATCAAAACTGCACCGTAAAACTAAACAATTGATATATTTCCATTGCTATTCCTTGTTTTGAGGTGATCGCATGCATATTAGAAAGATTTTCCCCGTTCTGGAATAACTATTTAAACAGATTTGTATTTTAAGCTTTCACAATTAATAATACTAATCAAACTTCATATAAATTCTACGTAACGAACTGTTAATAGAATGAATAAGCGTTTGTTGAAATAGCCATTATGGTTACTTAATCATCATAAAACAGAGTCCCTCCAAAGATATAATCACTAATTCATCTCTCATGGGATTTAATGTTAATATATTTAAAGATCAAAATATTATGTACATTAAGTTGGCAAACAAACCACATTTTCTTTCCTTGATGATAAAAAAATTTCAGCCTTGAACTAGGTGCGGTGGTGGCAAAGCGGTAATCGTACTGGACTAACGACTATAAGAGTGCGGGTTAGAATCCTGCCTCATATCTGTCTGAGTCGGCTACATCGAAGTATTCTCCTGCAAATAAATTAACTCTAATTGCCTCGCCATTAAATAACCTGATTATGCTGATGTACCGTGAAACCAAAACAAAACAATTACCCATGAAAAAAAGGTTTTCCGCGGCAGCATTAGCGCCTAGTGCTGACGCTAACTTCTTGTCTGCACCTAATAACAGTTTCGCACCAGGAGTTCATGTAATATTTTGTCAGTGTGAATTATCAATTGTTGTTGTATAGTTGTTATAGGGTTTAATGCCATTTTTCAGCACAAGATAGGCTATATATGGCAGCCAGTATAAATGGTGGAGGATGAACCCGGGAAAACCCACTCAGCCACTCGGAGCCCCCGAATTATCAATAGGATATCAAAAAAAGTAAATGTTTTGTTGTTTACTAGAGCACAGAGACTGAAGTTTGTAACGCTAATAATAGATTAAACTGAACCTCTTTCTTAGCCAAAAACGTGCATCTCAAAAGATTTAGTACTTTCATTTTTGTTCCTATACAAGATGGCTGGTTACCTTGCTGTAAAATAAATTGTGGTCAGATACCTACGCCGAACATAATTTCTTGTGTGGCATTTTTGTGTACATATCCATAGACGCCAAATATGTGCTGCACTAATTTCGGTGACATTCTAAGCACACTATAAGATACTTAGGAACACTGATGAATGTCGACAGCTGATGTAAGTGTTATGTATATTTAATTTACATTGTTTGTTTGTTAGTTTCTATTCTAACTTATTTATTCAAATATATACTATTCTTAATGCGACATTGTATGTTTGACTTGGGCTTATCCGAAGTAAAATTCATCTTCTATTTGACCTGAATCATTGCATTTTTATAAAAAAAAAAATCGGTAAACTACTGATGCGTAGCTAAATAGTATAGGTATTTTGGGGTTTAAAATTAGGATTATTATTAACAGAGTAAAGATATATATTTGGGACTGGGTATAGGAATTCCCCTATAAATATACCTGGCCTACCTGATAAATTCTACACTATATTGTTACGAATATATGCCCTTAAAAATAAGTAACAGAAAGGAGTGAAAAGCAACAAGTTTTGTAAAATTCAACAATAGTTTATTTCCCTAGAAAACAATATGAAAATGAAAAAGAAGAACTTACGGTATTGCGAATTAAATCCCAAAACGATCCGAGAATTACAGACACGTATCCTAATAATTTAAAAAGTCCTGAATAAAATTCAGTAGAAGTTCAAAATAGGTCCAAAACTGAAGGCCATGATGTGTCTTTGATAGCTTGTAGGGTGTTGATATGTCAGCAGTATTTTGGTGAACCACAGTAATATAAATCTAGGTCTGAATTCACTATAAATTCCAGTGAATGTCTCTGTTTAAGAATTGTATCCGAGCACTTTTGTATTTTCAGAGAAGATCATCACTTGCACTCACTAATTTGAAGAAATAAAATCCAGCCCAACTTGTCACAACATAGTATACAACTTAAAAGTACTAGATCTTAAAGTACGACTGGGCAATCCCCTCATTTACAAGATTATATAGTTTTCTACTTGACCTCAGGTCACAATTAGCATTTTCTAAAAACAATTATGATCTAATGGAAAATAACCTTCTAGAATGATCATGATGCTTACAAAATAAAATGTTAGTTATTTTTAGAAACCAGAACCTGGACTATGTCAAATACACTAAGAAAATTCCAAAACCTAAACCTAGACCCAAAATAGCATATTTACTTCTATCACTAATAATTCTGATTTTAAACCCATACACACAGAGAATAATCTAGCTATGTATTCGTTGATTACAGAAAAGATTAAATATACATAACAATATGTTATAATTTTAGTAACAGACCTTCTAATTTTAACTAACATTTTATTTCGTAAACATTAAGAAGCTAATAGAAGGTTTTATTCCATTAGGAAATAGTTTTAGTTTTAGAAAATGCTAATTGTGACCTGGGGTAAGTAGAGGACTATACAATTTTGTTTTCCTAGAAATCATTTATTCGTGCTTTAATATCATAGCATGATCAATTGTATTATCGTGTCTAGTAGTTCATTTCGGTTGGAATTTATTTATTAAAATTATTTATTTACTGTAAATACAAAGTTCTTTTCAAGCAAAATTATTCCTGGAAGTAGAGCTTGAATTTATATTGAAATCTGAAATAACGATACATTTTTTGGATTGTATTCTTGTGATCCAACAAAAGACTGTTGGCACATCACCACTACACGTGTCACCACATGCACATAAATACTTCCAGCGTTGGATTTAGTTTGGATTTCCACTTAAGTTTATTCAGAATTCTTATCATAGGACTTGTGTCTGTAATTCTAGTATTATTTGTGATTTAATTCGCGGTGCCGTAAGTTCTTTAATTTTCATTTTGTATTCTAGAGAAATAAATTATTTGTTGAATTTTGCGTGTCTTGTTGCTTATCATTCTTTTCTATTACTTGTTTTAAGACCATGGTGTCGTAATACAAGAATGAATGTTGCATTTCAAGAATGCTCGTCATGTGAATATTATTTCTTTTTTTATTTCATGCGTTTCTGATTTCAGTTGCATATGCATGAAATATTTATCCATAAGCATTTTGGAATATAGGTGTAGAATTACAATGATATAATGATAATGCTTTAAATACGTTCATTTTCTTTATTGTAGACTTTTTTCTTGAACAATATATTAAGAAGTGTTTATGGCAGCTAACAGGATCATTTTGTTCTTTTGCTGGTAGAAAACCAACTCTGCTTGACCCATTTTAGGAAATCAGAACAAAATTCCATTTTCAGATGTAAATCCCATTCCCAGGATCCGGGATGCAAAATTATATCCATAAAATCATGTTAAATATGTTATGTTTATCTATAGTATGTGTAGAAATTTTGATGATTATAGATTAATAGGGGCATGTTGAACACATTACATAGCTTCAATCAGAGAATTGTTACTTTAGGATAAGGTCTTTTCGTTTGGCAATATGATCTTTTACAACCTGAAGTCACTTTCGTCTTCCATTAGAAGAATACTCAGTGTGATGTGTACCATTACAGTCATATTTCTTACTTGATGTTGCAATTTTCTGAATATTTTATCATAATTTTGTCTCTTTAATAATGCTGTGTCGAAGTGATGCGAATACCGACGCTAAGCTTTCTCTGGCTATCCCTCTCCAGGATATGAAGAAACTCAGAATTAAACAATAATCTCAGACTTGCCAACAAATCTTTAAGAACTAAAAAGGAAAACGTCCATCAACTAGCAGTGTTTTAAAATTTAGGGAAATATTGAAAACAAAAAATGGATTCATGAAGAAATTCGAATGAAATCAGTTTTGTGAAAGTCAATTAAAGAGTTGTGTTAAAGGAATAATTACACGCTATCGTATGGTGGGAATTTAGAAAACGCTATTGGTACAGAAATTGAAGGCTTTTTAGCGCTCGACCTTTCTATGCCAATAATCCCATTTCGTCCCTCAACGAACGATAACAAATGTATTACACGTGGAGCACACCGTAGTTAACGTAATAATTAATGGTTAGAATCATATTGTAACCCTATTTCCCAGAGGAAATGAAAGAAAACTCCCCCATTTGCCTATTATTAAATACACAAACCTCTCTATTGAAGGAAGGAGAGGAGGTTACATGTACTGGTGTATTGTAATGTTTAGTTTACAGGATGGGTAAAAGTTTCAAAAAGCACATTTCTATATTTAAATATTGTCCACGTTTCAGTTAGTTTGGCTGATGAAACCGATGATGAAGCAGACAACGGACGGTAACAATGTTTTTAGCTACTTTTGGACCCGTCATATATCTAAACTCTTTGATGTGACTTTTTCAACTATTACTGTTTATTAGTTAGAGACACGTATATTGTTTTGAATTAGGTGTTTCCGGCTAGTGTTTATCTCGAAATTGATGTCAGCCATGTACACCTCCCATAGTTTCTTCCCAGTATATAAACCTAAAATATGAAATGTCGGCATGGGAGAAGAGCTAGCCAGCCATAGCAACAGACATGTTTGTTCATGGCAAGTATACTAGTTTCAAAATGCCGCCTGTATGGCATCAATTGTTCCCTAGAGAAAGCGCCTGCGTTTGCAGTGTATGCATCATTTTGTGTCAAAACTGACCTCCAGATGTGAAAAATGTAGATATTTATGTAGGATTGGAGTTCATAAACATCGTTTGCTATGAACTGCCATTGACTGTTATGCAATGTGTTACTGCAGCAATCCAAAAATATGATCCTTTTTGGACCTCACTTACAGAATTCTTTGTATATAGGCAGATCGATGCGGCATTGCAGTTTTACATTAAAACTGTCTCGTGCACCCTTAAGCAAAAACTGCTATATTTTATTGGTGCAGTCAACCACATCTCGTACAATTTTCTGTTTTTATGTTGTATGGAAGACTCGGCTGAAGAGGAGGTAAGTGCGTTTTGCGCTTCTTTTTAGACCCATTCCCATTATGATAAAGTAGCACATGTTTGGCATGCAGTATTAGACATGGAAAATCATTGTAATTTCTTGCTCTTTCTGTACGTGGCAATCTCTGCACTCACATTTTAATGAATATCATTCATATTTCAGTGCAGAGACAAAAAAAAAAA
>JAECUM010057929.1:0-19144 GCA_016617855.1 Megalonaias nervosa | reverse complement strand
ATTTGTTGTAGAAGTTTCCACGACTATTGGTTCAGATGCAGTTTTGCTTGCCAAATATATGCTTGGTGGAATGCTGTAGTGTCTGAGTTTGGATCTTTCGATCGCAATAGACCTACTATATGTTCATCTTTTCTCTGCTTTTGTGGCTGCATTTGCGTGAACATTGCACAGAATTAGAATTGCTTTTTTGCTGCAGGTTAAGCAGCAATTAGGGCGTCTCCTTCTGCTCTTGTATGTGAAATTCAGTAATCGGAGACGTTTTGTTTGCTTTTCTTGGTTTGATTGTCTTTGTTTTTATTCTTAGTTATCGCTGTGCATGTGTCTGTTGTTTTTGGCTGCGGACATTTTGTTTTTTTTATTAGATTGGTTTATTTACGAAGTTATAGCGTTGCTATGCTTGGGCAGGGATTTTGTTTATATTTGTTTCTAGTTTTTGGTGTATTTGTTGTTTCTGGTTTTTGCTGTTGGAGTAGTATAATTGTTTGTAGATGTTGATGACCATTGAACGTTATTGGATCGGTACTTTTGTCCATAGATATATTCGTGTATTTGGAATATATATATATATATATATATATATATATATATATATATATAACATATATATATATATATATATATATATATATATATATATATATATATATATATATATATATATATATATATATATATATATACATAGGATGATTGATATTGGTTCTATATTTGGCTGCATCATCTTTGTGTGTTAGTTTTGGTGGCTGAAATGTGGGCATAGGCTTATTAGTTTCTGTGTATTTTTCGCCTTTGTGGACTTTTTCTGGGGGTTTTGGACCATTTATTGATCATAGGAAATGTAGTTGAAAACAATAATAGGAATCTTATCATTTTGAGGATTTATAATTATACTGATCACCACCTTCAATTCGTCATGGCTTTGACCTCTTGAATGGTCGCATTTTAGTCACTTTGACGCATTATAATCCACTAGTTCGCATGCATAAACGTTTGATTTATTGTAGCATGATCACAAAGTCATGCAGTATAGAAAGCCGTGACTTATATCATTGACACACTGTGCAGAAATGTTAAAAGTACAAGCCTCGTTAAGTTTTAATAAAATTATACATCACGCGGTATATTGATTATTCATATTATTTATGATATTATTTACGAGAACAGAAATTAATATCATGCAAATCTTGAAATTGTTATTTATACTAGATGAGAATGGGTACTCGAGAGCTGCAATGCTTTAAATTTATCGACGGAACAATAAACTCTTAGTCATTGTTTCTTCAATCTTTAATTCCTTAGTTGAGGTAGAAACAAAAGGCATCAACAC
This sequence comes from Megalonaias nervosa, assembly GCA_016617855.1. Lineage (NCBI taxonomy): Eukaryota > Metazoa > Mollusca > Bivalvia > Unionida > Unionidae > Megalonaias > Megalonaias nervosa. The sequence goes on along the minus strand of JAECUM010057929.1, from coordinate 17,817 downwards.
ATGAGAGAGAGAGAGAGAGAGAGAGAGAGGTCACAACCACACACTCACTCGAAATTTGCATTCTAAGGCATAAATTGAATTAAATCAATAGGAATCATATTTTAGTGTCAGACCTTACCTAAGTTCAAATAGGTTGCATGCAAAACTATGTCTCAGACCTTATCTAGATCTAAACACTTTTCATACTAATCTATTTGAAGTTTATTTTTCAATGCATATTTAGTTGCACAGTTTTTGTGCAAAACCACCATTATTGAGTCACCTAATATTTTGTTCTTCAAAACTAAAATGCTTTATATTGGGCCAAATGCTCAATTTTGTATCAATCCATGGATTATTTGTGCTGTTGCTGAGCAGCAGGCAAGGTGAACAGACCTTTTGCTCCTGACCTTATTTTCGCAAATTAACGGTTCCTACAAGGGCTGAATAAATAATGTTAATAACGCTAAACCGAACCTCCTAACTTTATTATTACCATATAGTTTGAAAAAACGGATAATAAATCGTTTTAGGTTAGCTCATTTTTGTTATTTTAATTTTGACTTTTTGTTTTTTATGTTATAATGCGTTTAGTTTACTTACCGGGTCAATTAATTTTGGTCGTTTTTCACCCTGCCTGCTGCTGTAATTAACCAAAGATTTTATCCAGACCTATGCGATATCTAGATCTTGGGTCATGTAAATTTATTGTAGTAAATCCGAACGGAACAGCTTGTGCTTTTGAAAAGAAGTTTTTAAACTTGATCATGTCCATATCCCCTGAACACCAAGTATAATAAATATTTTGTAAGGTATAATTATCCACTCCATTAAACACAACTAAAATATTACAGTTATCTCTGATCACTTTTGGAATTTGTGTATATCGCTGAGTGACATAAATCACGTCAGTATTTTTATATCTACCTCGAGAAAATATCCGAGCTGGATTTGATTGTTTGTCCAGCATAACGTCATCATATACTACTAAATTATTAATAAATCCATCTAGGTCATCTACAGATGGGGCTTCATCAATATCGGTAATAAAGTCAACAACATCATTGTCGTCTTTATTCAGGAATTTTGCATTTTCATTAAAATCTTTAAGTACTTCGTAACACCGTTGATCATCTACAGATGGTGCTACCAGATATAGTTTATCCCACTTCAGCCATCTCATTATTAGATTAAGTAATAATTGTGTCTTACCAGATCCAGATGGGCCTATTATAATCATTCTGATAGAATTCGGTAGCGCCGGATGGTGCTTTACTGGTTCTTGTTTTCGTGTCGCTGAGAAGTCAATTATATCCATATAGTAAATAATATGAATTTATATTGTGTTCGATGTAGGGCACATACCCATACCACTGGATTAACAACAATAACAACAAAAAATAAAAGACGTGCAATTACAGGCAAATGTGTAGAATGTGGTACAAAAAAATATAAATTTATCTCCCTGACTAAGTCTGGTGGAGATATTGCTGCTTCATTAGAGAAATTACCAGGAACTCCATGAGCTAAATACCCCGGTGAGAAACATCTTCCTGGATATAATTATTGTGGTCCTGGAACTCGGCTTGATATCCGACTTGATGATCAAGATCAACCAAGACCAGGAGAGTATCCAATAAATAAGATTGATCAAGCGTGTCATGTTCATGACGTTGCGTATAAAAGTAAAGATTTACAACAACGGCATCTCGCAGATGTAAAATTAATTCACTCATTAAATTCTATACCTAATAAATCTGTTAGAGAAAAACTCGCTAGTTTTCTAGTAAAAACTGCCATGAAAGGTAAAATAATGCTAGGTGCTGGTAATTAATTATATAACTATTATAATGGAGTCTGTTTGTTATAGCCCAAGAGGATATTGGAGAGGCAGATCAGCGATTACTAAACTTGCTGTTGCTGCAGCGTGGTTAGCACGACAGGCAATATGGCAAATTTATCTACCACCACCTAAAAAAATTCAGTACGCACATTTTGATGTCAGCGTCCCTAATGAAGTTCATCAAGCAGATATTTTATTTTTACCACATGACACTATTAAAATTAGCAGACTTCAATCACGCACATACAAATACGCATTGACTGTCGTTGACATTGCAAGTAGATATAAAGAAGCGGAACCATTATCAACAAAGACAGCATCTGAAGTTGCATCTAAGTTTGAGCGAATTTATCAACGTGGTGGTCTACGATGGCCACAGTTATTACAAGTTGATCCTGGTAAAGAATTTCTTGATGCAGTATTATCGTTGATGAAGAAGCATAACTTTAAAATCAGACGAGGACATACTGAAATTCATCGTGATCAGGCAATCGTTGAACGATTTAATCGAACACTTGCTGAGCGGTTATTTGGATACCAGTATGCAAAGGAAATATCTACTGACTTTAAATCCGGTGAGAGATCTCGTGAATGGGTTGCAAGATTACCAAGTGTGATAGCTGCGTTAAATAACGAAATTACTCGTGCAACTTCCATGAAACCTTCTAATGCGATCACAAAAAATATATTCCCCGTAGCGATGACGGACAACAACCTCAACCAGTATTAGGTAATGTAACTGTAGGATATTTATATGAACCTGGCGAACTTGAAGGTGGTAGAAAAAGGGCAATCGATCCTATATGGAGTGTGACCACACATACAATTTCTAGCTTGGTAAGATCCACTGGTAGACCTCCAATCTACAGACTAGATTCTACAGCCCCTCAACGTGAATTTGTACGTGAACAATTACAAGTAATTCCTAAGGACACACAATTACCACCACCTTCACTTATGTAAACTAGCACCTCTACGTCGATTCCACTCAAGACAGGTCAGCATCACATTATCACGTGTATGACCAAGATCACTATTAATTCTGTCTACGGTAAATTGTCTTGGATTATTATTCGAATACTGCCATAACATATTACAGTTACAGCTTGCACAATTATTATTCTGTTGTGCTTTTAGTTTTATAATAAATTCAGTATCAATATCAAAGTCACGATTATTTTTTTTGTCACATTATTTATAACCAGATAGTTTTTTCTTATTACGTCATACTCACAGTCTGATCATTATTTTCTGTAAAATTCATAATAACTCTATGTAATTGAGATATTCTTCTGACTCGAGAAACTGCGAGATAGACTAAATTTGACCATTCGATCCGATCATCTATAATCCAGATATTTGTATCAGAAATAGTTAATCCTTGTGACGAGTGAATCATTATAGCGTATCCTAAAGTCCACGGTGATTTATTCATACTCAGCGCATTCTCAACAACAATATTATCGACTAAAATAATATCATTCAAGACAAGATTTTGTATTCCACCACCAGGAATTTCAACATCAATATTCTGTCGTCGAGTATCTGCTGGGCGATAACATAATGGTACAGGTAGATTTGGAAACTTTTCTTTATGTAATAGAAATAATTTTTTTTGTAATTCGTCACGGACTATTTTTCTACTTGCTACTATTAAATCAGCGGGATTCCATAAATTTAGAAAATCGTTCATAGTAGTGTCTGGAATTACTCCTCGCATTATTTCACATTGTATTTTATCTGGCTGTAGTCTGATTAACCTTTTAAACTCCTTCAGCGGTTCATCAATAGCTCTATGGTCATCATTTATTTCTTCATAATAATCTACATTATTCTTCAGCCATTCATGTGGAGACTGACCAACAAAGGGTGGTGGTTGACCATGATCGCCACACATAATTACAGCAGTATTCTTTGTCAATAACCAATCAAGAAATGTTTTTAGTATTTCTAACGACACCGTGTCTATCTGGTCCCATATAATATATTTAGGTATATATTTCTCACCCATTCGCTCAAGAGTCCATACATCTCCGCACCATCTAAAGAAACTATGATAAGTACATGCTTTTACTCCTCGTTCTTTTATCTCTCTGGCGAGTTTATGTGTTGGTGTCAAAAAAATTATATCTAAATTATTATTCATGAATAATTTAATCGCACGTGTTGTTTTACCTGAACCACCGCATCCGTTAAGATAAACAGTCTTATGTCTAGCCACAGGATCATATACAGATGGTGCTGATGACTTTGATGCTTGATTATTATTTCTGTAATATATTTCCTTAATTTCAACGTCGGCAGATTCAGAATAACTAAATATATTTTCTTGTTTTATTCTCCATGATCCTCATTCACCATTACCAAGTAGCGGTTTTAACAAATCTGTATATTTTTTATTTATGTAGAACGAATCCGTTGCTACTCTGACAGCATCACGAGGAAATCTATTTATCATAGACAGTAGATTTATAGAAACATATGCCAACATCGATGATCTTAAATGAGTAAATTGCGGTGAGTCACCATCAAGATAACTCACAATTGTACCTAGTTGGTTCCGTCGGATAAATAAGCATTACTCCGATTTATAAATGTGTTTTTTCCGCTGTATCAGCGATTATAAAATCTAGTTCAGCATCGTCCATAATCAATCTTGTACAGTGTCGTTTATAATCGTATGATCCTCCTTGAGTAAATTTACCGATTATCTTTCTACCAAGATCTTTTGCAAGTTTCTCATCGTGATCGTCTCTGCATTTACGTATATTATCAGTGATTTTAAGATTTTAATAATGTCATCTTCGTCAAGATCAGGAAATTCTTTCCTGGCATCATCAATATTAAATCTATCCGGTTTTGGTAACCAAACTTGCTTCTGTGACCGATACGATATAATTGCTTCACTCACCTGTAAGGATATTAAAATTCCAGCATCAAGCATATATCTTAATAGTACTATTGGAACCCAACATTTTTCTGAAAAATGTTTTCCAAAGCAAGCATAAGTAATCGGATGGAGATTTTCTGTAAACTCGAATGATTCTATATATGGGAATCCGGTTAAGTCAAAATCTGGTAAGGGTCCGTTTATCGCAACTCTGGTCATCTCGTGTGATGGATGTCTGAATCTCTTAAAGTATCTAGAACATTCTCCATATCCAAGAAAACTTCCAGGATAACACGCTACCACATCAACGGAGATAACGTCATTATACTTATATTTAGTATTCCATAATCCACCGTGCCCATATTCTACGCAGCTTTTATGGATATTTTCAAGAAATTCCGATCGTGTTGGTTTCCATAAACTTTTCTCCTGAGCAAAATGAGCCGCTACAGATGGAACTGTAAAACAATTATTTAATAATTGTCTAACTTTGACATCGTCTGAAGTGTATTTCAGCGCAAGATGTTCCATTTCTACATTAAGAGATTCTGTACGATAAATATCACCATTAGGCCTTACAAACTGATGATAATAATCATATTCTGAACTTTGAAATAACCAAACAGATACAGGGTCACCTTTGCTGATATTTTTGATAAAATCAAATATATGACCATTATAAAATTTAATCGTTCTGTCTCGTGGAAATATTGTTACTGCTGAGGTCCACGCATGCGAATTATGATCAATAATATCTATCGGAGCTCCTGTTGATTCATATTTTGATTTGTACAAAATCTCTCCTGTTAACGTCTTCACTGTTATTGGAAATTTTAATAATTTTCCTAGTTTATCAACGTCGCTAATAGATGCTCCAGTATCTTTAACTGATTCTGCCCATTTATTTATTTTTTTGCGTCTTAAGTCTGTTAAACCATTACCACGTATCGCGTTTGTGAAATGTTCTGTTACCCGTTCAGCCACACAGTTTATTTTTGACTCTGACAGTCTCATTGGTTTGAGGTCCCCAACATCAGGTTTATTATTCAGCGGATATATTGCATATACAACCGCAGCCACAGGGTATCTCCGTTCATAATACGGTTTGTCAATACCGGTCAATATTCCGGGTTTTGATTTATTATTCAAAAGAACAATATTATTTCCCGACTGTATGCGGACTGGATCACGCTTGTCACGAATAATCCAAGTATCTTCTTCTGTATTTACAATAAATTTTATTAAAATAAATATTTTTGATCATTAAGGTGATTAATAATTATTCTTCCTCGTTTGTCATTCATTATAGTATCGACAATATTTCCGATTCTGAATGTTGACCAGACATGAGCAGCACCATCATTACGAAACTCCTTCTTTGCTTCACGGATACGCTCTGTTATATCTTCATTCGTTAAAGCTATATCTTGCATTAAAGCACTAAATTTATATTCTGATAGTCTGTCAAGATCAAATCTATGTCTATAAGGTTCAACTTTGGATAATTCATTATCCATTATAATTAAGACAAATATTTAAATTAAATTTTAGTATATATATAATGATTGAAACAAAGAATAAATGTGCGTGGCTCAAAATCGGACATACTTCTCCTTGTAATAAATCGTGCGTAAATGAATTCTGCTACTACCATATGCAAAGTGTTAAAAATGGGGGTCTGGGACCAATACCGTGCATTAAATGCGGTATTGGAGTAAGAGGAAAAACTCAATTGTGTTTAAAATGTGGCGGAAAAAAATACAGGGAATTAAAACGATATTATGACAAAAAAAATAATACTTTGACATTGTCAGGTAAATCTCCTATAAAAACCATAGAAGATTATCTGGCCAGATTTCAAAACAATGATTTAAACAAATAATATTATTATATAAATGGAACAAAACGAATTTGTGGCGCATCCTATAATAAAAAATTATGAAGCATCCCGAGATGGTGTGATCAGACACTGCAGATTGAAAAACCCAGTCGGTAGTATTAATAATACTGGTTATTTTAGATTTCGTGCTGGAAATAAAAATTATTTATCACATATATTCATATTCGAATGTTTTTATGGAGTCGTTAAAAATGGACTTGTAGTTGATCACATTGATGGAGATCCCAAAAATAATCATTTATGTAACCTGCAAGCTATTACATATAGTCAGAATTCTGCACGAGGAAAAAATGGCGTTAATAATCATTGTAAGGACGCAAGAGTTATTAGGTCTGTAAATATACAGACAGGACAAGAAATAACTTTTCCATCAATATATGCAGCTGCCAGATATTTTGGCATCAATCCTGCTTCAGTAAAACGTGTTGCAGATAATATTACTAGATAAACATATTCAATAAAACATGATCAGCTGATTATATTTGAATACGTCAGATAACTCTGTACTCTTAATAAATAAATATTTTTTTTTATACTGTATATAGTTCGACTCTATCAATTTTGCCAGGGGTACCTTCACTGTCGCTGCTCTCAGTGTCACTCTCATTTTTGACAAAATCAAATAACATAATCTTTCTCAATTGCATTACACGATTGTCCACAATCTTTTTTCTTTCGTACTCGTGAGATAGTTCGGATCTAATCTGTTCGATTGAACGTGCAAGAGGTGCAAACAGTTTTACCTGTTTGTCATTTACCATTGCCAAGGATTCTAACATAGATTGATAAATTAACTTCACGAATCTATAATTCGAAGGTAATGTGAATTTATTGTCGAATTTTCGTTGTTGTAATAATTCAAAGTCACACATAATTTTCTCAGGATCGAGATTATCAGAGAGATTTATTCCGTCATGCTTCAATTTTTTAATAGCAAAAATAATATCATTAATATTTTCATGGTTCATTATATATATATATATATTTATTTCTTTAAAATAAAAAATAATTGACATTCAAGTTTTTAACTCTGTTAGGTTGACTTGTATATATATATATATGTTAGGTTGACTGACTTGGTCTTTATGTGCATATTATTATTGTTATATTATTAAAAATATCAAAAATAATCAGTAGCATCCTAAGCGGTTACCGGTCACTGGGGCCCCCTGATAGCCTTTGTGCCTTTCATGGGGTCCCCTTTGCATTTCTTATAACCGTTATTGGTTATTTTTGCATGATGATCTTATGACCACATGTTCTGTTTCTATTGGCTAACACTCTTTCTGAATGTTTCTTTATGGGGCCCATCAAATGAGGTAGAGAGTTCAGGTATGCTACTGATTATTTTAGGGAGTACCTTGCATAGACACATCCCCCAGCAAATTCCTAATCGAAACGAAATATTAGAAATTCAGAGGACTGTCTAGGCATTGCGGTTTCATATAACCCCCCCACCAAATCAAACCCCGGGGTAAGTGCAAAATGCACTCACCACGTGGCGTGACGTGGTGAGATGTTCACGAAACCTCGGGGCGGTGACCCCCCAATCTTAATAAAATTGGCAACCCTTGGACCATATACCCACCCCTGGGAATCGAACGACAGACCTTCAGCACCAGAACCCAAATATTCTTGCACTGAGCTATGACATTCGGTTGAATATATATGTTCGAGAAATTACTATATAGTTATAACTAACACGAGAGTATTACATTTTCTAAATAAATCAAGAAATTTATGATTTTATTAAAATATATTCACCACTCGCATATATAAAACGATTAAAATATATTACCACTCGTATATACAAAACGAGATTACTTAAAATTACAGACACAGGTAGTATATATGCAGTCTGGGTCATACGTCAGCCAAGCCCACACAAAATCGATAAAGTACATCTGTTCCAGTACGGCCTTATATACATATATTTTTCGTTCTAAGGTTTTAAAATTACTATCAGAATACAACACTGTTCACATTATACGGCAGGGATATATCAAACAGGTTGGTTTTTAAAAAGCCTGTAAAGATTAACAGACAGACGGACTAATACGCTTCGTTCGATCAGGTTAATATACACGTATGTACAACTGGGTTTGTACAGGTAACGACGTAGTACATAGGGGATATAATCGTTTAATTTACTCTGCGGCGAGAAAGCAGAGTTATCTCGCTTTGTACACGCAAAGTATTTTATTACTCAAACATATATTATTGTAAAAATAAATTTCAGAATCAGATTATTTTTTTCCTCCCTGATTATTTACTCGGACGTTCTACGAGCGTATATACAAATTAACATTAAGTGATTCTCCTCTTAGATCCAAAATGTATCCTGTCTTGTCAGTAAGTTTGAAATTTATTCTCGACAATAATGGATTATGTACACGTAGATAAACTGGATTAATTGGCTCGGATACAATTAACCAGCCGGGAGGGACTTGTGGACTAAATGTGTGTAATATATATCCCTGCTGGGCCTGGTTAGACTTTGAAAGATCTACTTGATAGCTGTCATCAATTGCGTCACATACTAAATTGACCGCGATCGTTGATGTTATATTAACAATACCAGGTGAGATATGGCGGCCTTCACCATACGGATTATTATTATATTTAAGAATGGTTGGTGTAGGTATTAATTTTCTCCATGAATCGCATATTCTTTTAAAGTGTTCATCAATAAGATCACTGACTGATCTCTTCATTTCATTATGATTATATCCCGGAATTACAAATGTTGGTAGCTGTTCTTCTGTGATTCCATAATATTTGAGAAATACTGTTTTAAATAAATTTTTTTCATGCATACGCTGAACTGGGTCGTCTTCATTAACTATATAGCCCCTAAAATAAGTATTAATACCTGAATGATCCATTAATCTTTTCTCTCTATCAGTGAAAACCTTATTTGTATATTCTATGTCTGATACAACTTGATTTAAATGTTGGATTGTTTCAATTATTTGATTTTTTAAATCATCGTTGTACGAAACATTAATGCTTGAAAATAAATTTCATAGATTATTAAGTACATGTTCATACTTAGATTTGATTGGATTAAAAACATCATTAATTTGCTCAACATTAATTGTCGTTACATATACTCTTTTATCTTTTTTACTTACAGATATATCCCAAAAATGTTGTGTAAATTGATCTGCAAGTTTTTCAAGTCCTTCTTCTCTGTGAAATGGATATTTACCACTTTTTCGATATTCTGGAAGTTTTATAAATTTTTTAACATCTATAACGAAATCAGATCGTTGTGGTTCTGGTGGTCCTTGATAAACCGGTAGAATATCTGGCCAGCCTAATACTGATCTAATCGAACTTTTTTAAATATCTACAGCATAATCAGGAGAATTTATTTCAATAACCGCTGATAATGTTGGTTCGTAAACAGTAATTGCTATCTTTGATTCTTTTCCTGTGATGGATTTAATTCTGCGTTGGAATTCATCGTTGATTTGTTCTATTTGATAACTGCCCGTTGGAATGCTAACTACTTGCCAATCTGGAGTTCCATCAGATTTATTTTTATTAGCGAATACTAATGAATTATTTGGCTGTAGTCCACCAAATGATTTTGATCTAATATTAGGCCAGCTATAATAAACTCGCAATTGTGCTAGGGCTATTTCTTTTGCTGGAATTGCGGTTGGAAAGTTAACGCTAAACTCAGGATTGGTCGAACTTAATGATATCATAGTAGTTTTTGACGGAGTTGTATTAGTGACGATTTGTTGAAGTAATTCTCTATCAGTCATTATTATTATTATTATTATTATTATTATTATTATTATTATTATTATTATTATTATTATTATTTAATTCTCCATTTTTTTCATTCTGATTATTATTACTAAAACCGCTAGCGACCACCCTGAATGCTTCATCATAGATTTTCATCATCGTTGCAAATTCCTCATCGGATACCATACCATCACTGATACACGAAGAAATATACGAGGATAGCTTAAAACATGCCTCTGTCACCGTGTCTAATTTAATCATATAATTGTGAAATTTACTATTTGTACATGTATCTATCTTTTTACCGATAATACCAAGAATACCCGCGATAGTCGTTGAAGTTGAGACGACAATTGTCACAACTGCAGGTGCAGTCATTGTTATTGTTGATAATAATAATCCGGCCCCAGCAATAACTGCAGATACTGAGTAAACAACTACATCAATAACAACTATACGTCTTTGATATTTTTTTATTTTTATAGTATAATCGTCGATGAAATTTTTTAATTTATCCAGACATTCATATGCTTGGGTATATCTGTAACGCTGAATGTCGATACGAGACTGAGTTTGATTCATTATACTTAATGACGTTAAGTAATTAATTAGGAGTTTCAGCTACGAATTCCAGACACCACCAGTAACGTCTCGGGGGTATTTCCGTTGACGTTAACGTAAATGTTTCTTTGATGTCCTTGGTTAGAATCACCAGTAGAGGATTATGATATACACTCGGTGATGATGAAGCGGCCGCAGTAATTTCCCAACCATGCATGGACAACCTGTATAATCCAGTTACTTCTGCGGTATGTTCGAGAGTTTTATTTTGCGGTGTCCATGTTGATGATCCTGATGCTACTGTGTACACAATATTTTTAATTTGCCCATGTGGAATTTTAATCAGATTCGTTTTTTGAACAATATTAGGTATTCCACTGACAATATCGTTTAGTTTTGTGTTAATGTCGGAGAGTTTGATATCAACAGTTGGTTGTTCCCCAAAAAATTCTTTAATGGGTTTGTATATATTTCTGCGAAAATTTAAAAACGTTTGTACGTGATTAGAAAAACTAGTATTGAGCGTGGTCATTTCATCATTGATTGTGGCTAACGAAGTTGTTACTGGAATTTCCTTATCATCGACGTATTTTTTCGTTGCGGCATCAAAATCAGATTCTGGTGTTCTAAGATTATTAATACCGTTATTATTCATGTTGAGAAATGCACGCATTATACCACAGTTGACTAACACGTACTTAGATTCTTGATCATCGACGTATTTTTTCGTCACAGCGTCCTTATCTGCGGTTGGGTTTCCAAGATCTATAATCTTATTTCGATTCATGATAATGTGACCCGTAAATGAATCACCAGCTTTCTTAATATAACCGTTGACTGACTTACCGGAATCTTGTATTTTACCCTGATCAGTAAAAGTAACGATATTATTTACAACCGCGGTAGGAACTCGTATGAGTACATCTGGCAGTTGTATATTACTCGTCTTTAATCGTCCTTCTTTATCCTGAAAAACAACGACTTCGTTTTGATCCACACTTGTAATATTTAATAAATCATCAATCTCATTTCTGAGTTGATCAAGAGTTGCATATTTAGATAAATCAGCTTGCTGCTGAACTTTACCACGAGAAGATCTCCCGTAAATATCTACCATTATATTTACTAATGTCTGTTTAAATGTGACAACGTAGTATATTCATGCACGACTTTATGAGGTGGGTTTGTGAATTTTGATACAGCATCAAGTACAGCGAGTGCTTCACGACCACATATTGGCGGATCAGTTAAAGTTTGTGTTGGTAATGTTGAATACCAGATTGGAATACTTTGCATGCTGCTAACATATTCTAAAAATTCTTTTGGTGGCGCTAATCCATATGAATCGAAATAAATAATTCCACGTGGATCAATTGCATATCCAACCCAGTGCGTGCCCGGGCCAGAGTTTTTATCGAGATTAATAATACCAGTTTCAATATTGTTTGGTTGTTTTGGTAATTGATCACGCATAAAAACACCTCTGAAGTTTTTTATTTTTAGTTTTTTAGCAGCATTGAGTAAATCAAAATTGGACATAGGTAATATTAGTAAACTGTCCCGGGGAGTCTTAGACCCTTTCCGTACCATGAATGTGGGGTCCCTGGCAATCTTAGACCCTTCCCCTTTTTTTTGTAAGATTTTATTCCCTGACCCGTTGCTTTCTTTACTGCCATTCTGGCAGCGGTTCCAACAGCGCCTAATGCAGCTGCCTTTGCAACAGCTGGGGATGCAGCGGCAATTAATGCTGGTATAGCTGCAAGAAGTGGAAATATACCACCCGTCTTGGCGATGTCTTTGATAGCGCCAGCAGAAAGATTAAGTATATCGCCCTTATTTGATTTTTTGGCTTCATTAAAGTTTCTGAACTGACGCTCAGTCAGTGATAATTTATTTGAGCCGCTCATCTGTTCTTTTTTTAGCGATATTTTTAATCCACAGTTATTTTTTGATGCCGATTGTAGCCTTTTAATCTGACCAGGAGTCAGACTGACACTAACGTGATTATATGACATTATAATATTATGAGCGATCTAATTACATGTTTTCTACTGGAGCATCAACAACTCTCATTCGTCCACCAACACCTTCAAGTATCATCGATTTATCGCTGAGTATAACAGCGATTGCTCTGTAATTGGCAATAACCCCTATTGTCACACGAGCTCGAAAATGTATGTCAACAACAGATTGTCTGAACAAATCTAAGTGTTCGAGTGAAAAGTAATAAATTGGATATAAGGTTGTAAAATCTAACTGTGATACTTGTAAACCACTATCAACATTCTGATCACGCCCCATAAACGACATAAGACGATGATATGCACGTGCTACATGATTTTGATCGAAATCAGTAATATATCCTCGGATGGTTCTTGATGTCCATTTATCCTCAACGAAACCTCAGAAACACCAAGATTATCAAATATCATAATACTACGTGTTTGATCATTTACCCGTGCAGCATCTTGAAATGCAATAAATGTATGTCGTGGTGCGGCTATTCCTTGCTGAGAGGCTATTTGCCATGTGAATAAACCATTAATGTTACTTTGAATAGAATCTGTGGTCATTGTTAACCATGATAACATCGATTTACCGCCGCTGCTCATGAAAGCAAGTAACCGATCTTCTTCAGATATTGATGGAGTCATTACTGGCATCCATAATGAAAGTTTTGTAAGAATTACTTTACCAGCATCACCAGCGGGTCGCCATATTGCATCATTGTCAGTTGCTTTTCGTACAAGTACAACTGTGTGCTTAGCTCCGAAAATGACTTTTCTGACATTTCTACAGAATCCAAAGATATGTGATAGTGGAATCGCACATGAAAACGCTCTTCTATTACCTCGTAACATTACTCGACGTGATCTAAATCCTAAGTTGAAATCTGGATCTACATTAATAATCATACTTTGTACATCCGCATCGGCGTTTCTAGCAAAATTTCTTGGTCGTCCTATTTCATATTGTTGATACTCTGGAGAATTAGAAGTATCTTTTACAAACATCATTGATGCACCAGTTGATCTTGAATAATCATCACTGTATCTTGCAAGACCAAGTATTGTTGTAGCTACATCAACGTCTTTCTGAATTGATTCAATATTTTTTCCGTCAATCATATACGTAGCGCTATCAAATAACGCCATAATACCGTTATTAACAAAACCAACACTAACATCGTCTCCATATGCTACTGGTACTGCAGGATTAGCGATATTTAAAATTTCACCTTCTACTTCAATAGATGCTTCAGCGGGTAAGAAATACCGACTTGTATCCTGAACTTGTAGTTCAGTTCGTCCACGCTGATCTGGAATTCGAGCATCAGAAGAATAATATTGATAATCACGCACAGACTCATCTTTGAGTACTGGTGCGTCCATGTCAAATGCGGGATCAGATACACGTTTGAACATCTTTACTATATTTGCTATCGTCTAACACGAAGACCACTTCCTGCTATCAGACTAGCGGTTATATTTTTTTCTTTTTCTGACATTGGTACACTAGGCAACTCTGCTAGTTTTTGATTAGCAGCTTGATTTGTTATTTTACTAATATTTGCGGGCATTACTTCAGTGCTAGGTAATTTTACTGGTGGTTGAGGTTTTCGTTGTATTAATCGTGCTAATCTATCTTTGATTGCTGAAAATGCTTTACTAGCAACATCACCAACAGCACCAATACCTTTTTCACGAACAACATCAATAGCTTTCATCCCCAGTTGCTTTGCAATCGGTATTGCTTTTGGGGCTATCCTTCTAAATAGACCCTGAACAATATCACCTAGTCCATCTCCGTAGGTCGTTTTGTATACTGTTAATCGTGAATTTATTACCCTGACCATGGTAGGTCCACGTTGAGTACTATGTACGATCATTTTATTATAGTAACTGTATTTAATTACATACTCAATCCAGTAACATAGTCACTATGGTAGTCATCGGCAATTTCATTAATGAGAGACCGATACACATTAATATCCATGATGCCACCTGTAAATAATCGTTTACAAATATCAGCTGCTTCATTAATTATTTCCGGAGAATTATTACAGGCTCGTTTTCCTCCGATGAGGATTTCTAGTCTTTCAACATCGGCAAGGACGTTATTAGGTTATTAGGGCATGGAGTAAGGCCACTTCCATGAATAGTAAAACCACTTCCAGTTGCGCTGTCAGAAGAGGTGCCTAACGAAAAAATTTTTACCCCCTCTTCCCTTTTTTTTATTTCTGCTTTCAATGCTTCTCTTTTTACTCCTTCATAATCTCTTTCAATTATTTTTATTTCATCTTTTATTCTTTTTATTTCTTGTTCTTCTAATTCTTTTTTTTTTTGATTTTTCATACTCTCCTAATTTTTCTCCTATTTTCTTCGTTTTTCTCATTATTTCTATTTCTCCTTTTGAAGGCATAACTGGAATGGGGTAGAATCGTCTTTTACGTAATTCCTTATCTCTTTCTAGTTCTATTGATTTATCAGTCAATGATTGTTTTTCAAGTAATTCGTTATATCTTTGTCGTAATTCAGTAATAGGCGTAACCGGGCTTTCTGACGACGTAGGAGTTTCTTCACGTGGTGGTGATGGTTGTAATGGTGGTGGTAAATCCAATGCTGTTTGAGGAGCTGGTTGTAATTCCGATGTTGTTTGAGGATCTGGTTGTGTTCTTTTTGTATATTTTCGTTTTGGTCTTGCTGCTTCTTCTTGTATTGCTTTTTTCCTTTCTTCTCTCGCTTGTTTTCTCTGTTCTCCAAGTTGTTTTGCTTCTTCTTTTTTTGATTGGATTAAATTGTCAATTTCATTAACATAATCTTGATATAATGGATCATTATTTTTAACTTTTTCAACATCATAAAGTATACGATATAATGATTTTTGCCATTGTTCACGAGTTTTAATATCCTTAGCGTGTTCAGGTTTCATTAATTTATCTCTTCGACTAAAACCATCCACGGCTAACTCAGCTAATTGTCGTGAGTCTTTAATGTCATTCTTAATTGTTTTAATAGTAAGTTCATTAAATTTATTTAACAGTTCAGCATTACTTAGTACACGAATCTTTTGTTTAGGGGCTGATGCTTCAGCGGCTTCAGGTATTTGTTGTATTGGTTGAGCAGCAGCTATATCAGCTGGAAGTCCCCGTAAAATCCTTTTTGTCTGTTCTGTTCTTTCTGCTATTTTTGTAGTTGCTTCAGCAGTTTTTTTCTAAAGCAGGAAGAAGACCTTTAGTTGTTTCTGTAATAGGTTTAAATAATTGTTTTGTATCCTCTTCAAATTCAACTTGAGATTCCTGACGTGATTGTAGTTGTTGTTTAACAGAATCACGGATAGGTAAATATTTTTTAATTGCCTCTAATCGCTCTCGAGCTAATTTAGCTGAATGTGGTTCTCCAATATTCATTATTGATAATATTATTTATACTGGATGTTTAATTTACAGCAGCAGGCAGGGTCAAAAACGACCAAAATTAATTGACCCGGTAAGTAAACTAAACGCATTATAACATAAAAAATAAAAAGTCAAAATTAAAATAACAAAAATGAGCTAACCTAAAACGATTTATTATCCGTTTTTTCAAACTATATGGTAATAATAAAGTTAGGAGGTTCGGTTTAGCGTTATTAACATTATTTTTTCAGCCCTTGTAGGAATCATTAATTTGCGAAAATAAGGTCAGGAACAAAAGGTCTGTTCACCTTGCCTGCTGCTTGCTGCTTTCAAAGGCATTAATCAGGAAAGATCTGTGTGATGTACAGGAGATACGGACAGATATGTCTTCCATAGGTTTTGGTAGGACTAAGTTATCAGAGGACACTAAAAATGAAAAGCACCTTCCAACAATTTCCTTCAAACGAAATAGATTAAAATGTAGTTCATTTTCAAATTATATATCTAATTGTTTGCCTTTCTTCTCGTACATCTGCAAGTCTTATAGATACTTATCATTGTACTTTAATTGTTAGAGAGATATAAATAATAAGATTTAGAGTAATCAGCCAAAGAATTTCAGCTTTTGTTAAATATACAACATTTGTTACTTATTTGTCTGTATGCGTGTATGTGTATTACTAATTAATGAATACAACAATATGTTTGTTGAAGTGGGTCAGTCAATTCTTTTTACTGTATCTTGCAATTAGGTTATTTGTCAGGCTAACAGGTGCTGCTTGTAGTGTTAATTAGCATGAGAATGATAATAATGAAGACATTCAAGGCAACGGGTGTTCCAACTACTTATATCATTTGAATATGAAAACTATCGTTTGTGAGCAGCAAAAGGGTATGATTTGTCTTAATTATACAACGTTTGCATTTCTTTCTAAAGTGCCATGTTGGTGTATGTGGTAACTCATATTGGTTTGGTCATCGACGGAAGGCAATATATCATATCGTACTGGTGTGAGTGCATGCGTTTATATCATTCAGCAACGTGCTATGTCAAAACGAATCTTTTAATTAGAAATTTTTCACTTCATACAGGAATATCTCTAAAGATACAACTACGTAAGTAAGACGGTTTCAAATACCAATGTTCCTCCTGAAACACTGGCAAAGGCAGTACGGTTAGTTGTATTTACACATACGCACGCACGCATACACACAGACACCCACACCCACACACACAAACACACGCTATTAGCTAAGAGGTAAAGACATTGTCTTTTCCATTAAAAATAAATTTACTTATTTCTGCCTTCATTCTTCTACGAAATGTTGCTGTGCTATTCAACATACCTAAATGTAAAGGTTACCAATATGATGCACATTAAATAGTTATGAAAGTTATCGATATCAAAATGAATTTGAAACAAATGTCCCCTGTTATTTACCTAAAAAACGTCAAATACAAATTATATATATATATATATATA
>JAECUM010057923.1:0-18888 GCA_016617855.1 Megalonaias nervosa | reverse complement strand
TGCTTAATCTAATAATGCGATGGCTGAAGTGGGATAAAGTATATTTAGTAGCGCCATCTGTAGATGATCAGCGATGTTACGAAGTACTTAAAGATTTTAATGAAAACGCAAAATCGTTACATGAAGACAATGTCATAGACTTTATTACTGATATTGATGAAGCGCCATCTGTAGATGATCTGGATGGATTCATTAATAATTTAGTTGTGTATGATGATGTCATGCTGGACAAACAATCAAATCCAGCTAGAATATTTTCACGAGGTAGACATAAAAATACAGACGTGATTTATGTTACACAGAGATATACACAAATTCCAAAAGTAATCAGAGACAACTGCAATATTTTGGTTGTGTTTAATAGCGTAGATAATCATACGCTGCAGAATATTTATTATACTTGGTGTTCAGGCGACATGGACATGAATAAATTTAAAAATTTCTTTTCAAAAGCACAAGCTGCTCCTTTTGGTTTTGTAACGATAAATTTACATGATCCAAGGTCAAGATATCGCAACGGACTTGATACAATTTTTGGATAAAAATCATAGCAGCAGTAGAGCTAATTTAGCTGAGTGTGGTTCTAGGAAACTTCGTTTCTCGATACTCATTATTGATAATATTTATAATGGCTGTTTAATTTATAGCAGCAGAGAGGGTGAATGACCAACGCGTAGTGACAGATTGTGAAAAAATCTGGTCAATTAAAGAAGTTTTCATTATTAAGACAAAAACTTCTTTTTTTCAGGGAACCCTTAATTTTCAAAAATAAGGTCTCAGGCAAGTGGTCTGTTCACCCTCTCTGCTGCTAATGTACGTCATTTCCGGTTGGCGTCCTCTATAGGTGGCAAATCGTGGCTAAGAGGAAGTAACAGCGTTTTATACTTCTATTTTGAGTAATTAAATTATTATTTCTTCTTTACACTTGATAATATTTTTGTTCTTTTTGTGCGAGTATAACTACTTTTAATCATGTAATGCAAATCTGATGTAAAAAGAAAAATTTTGGAGTATGGCCTGTTATCTTTGAAGTAGTTCGCAACCGCTTGCAGTGGTGAAGGGAAAGGAATCGAACCAGTGATCTGCGAGGTGATTGGTATTACCACGACAAGGTGTTTGTGTGGCATTTTGGGATAGGGGGTATGTGCGGGACTTTATTAATAAGCTGGTTTGAACCTTTTTGTCACAAGGCAACGAAATAAACATACAAAAAGATCATTAAATTCATTTATCTAGAAAATAAATTGAGCACAGCGCAATTAATTAATTTGCAGGAATTTATATTTTGGAAAGTAAGTATATACATGTCAGTTTTTTTTTTTTTAATGGACCATGCTTCAGAAATCAGCGTCCCAACTAAACCATCTCAAAATTGTTTCCTTCCGAATGATCGCCCTTGCGAAAAATTTCCATTTCAAGAAGGAACATTTGGCTTGATTTGTTTTTAGTCTAGTAAGAAAAAATACTTGATCTTCCAATAACAATCCAAACTATAAAGGGGAATGGAACATGGCGGATGTATATATTCATCAGACCTCCCAAGGTCATTGAACAGAACAAATTCCACTTCTTTTTAAATCTTTCTCCAGTAAAGTCTTTTCTCTCTTCTTTGTATCTATTTCTTTAGTAAGTTCTTTTAAGCGTCTTTCCAATGCAGCCTTTTCGGGTCGGGAATCTAATTGTGATGATATGGCCCTAGGCGTTGATTGAGAGATTGCTGTGCATGGACGACTCAGCATTGACAGTTCAGTATACTCTCTACGGACAGTCAGAAGTTCTTCCTCTGACTTTAGCAGTTTTGATTCTGTCTCTTTCCTGAGCTGTTTCTCTTCTTGAAGTTCGGTGATATTTCGCTCCAATTTGAGTAAGAGTTTCGTATTTTCCCCCTCCTTTTTCTTATACTTTTCTTCTAATCTGCTGATTTCTTTCTCCTTCTTTTTCAGTATAATCATTAAGTCGCCGATTTCTCTATTTAACGTTTCCAACTTCTGCTGTGTTTGCTCCTTGCTATTTTCCACCCTCTCCAACCTCTTCCACAATAACTTGAAGTTTTCAGCATTAAAAATGCTATGATCCTCCTGTAATACACATAAATAAATTAATTTCAAAATATTTTATTATGTACCCTTGTGTTATGGAATGACGAAATATTTTACTGATAATGAGACTGTTCTGAATAACTTATGACGTGGAACCTAAACACGTTCTCAAACTTCCGGTTCTTGAATGTTAGAATATAGCAAAGCTTCACCCATTTCGCCAGTTATCCAATACAGTGTACGTGTACCTTCACCTCGGTAACGAGTAGTATATGGGGGGAGATAGGGCCCTCATCATGCCAAAGAAAGAAAATCAGCCTGGGTGATATGGCCCTCAAAGTTTCAGCAAAAAATGGCACAGCCTGGGGTGATATGGCCCCCAAGATTAATTATAGGGTCAATAGGAATGGAACAGGTGGAATGACGTCATGGTACTGGACACTTGTAACAATGTGGCAAGTGGCTGACCTGAATACGCGCAGCTACTCTAGGTAGGGACAAATACAATAGAGAGACAGAGACATATATAAATACAACCATAGATTGATGAACCTCAATCTATCATACCCAAATTATACAATCGACTAAAAAAAAAATTTAGGTAAGAGAATAATGTTTTTTTTTTGAGTTAAACATAAATTATACAATCGAATAAAAAAATTTTTTAGGCAAGAAAGGATAAATCTTTCGAGGCATATGAAAGTGGCCCTGAAAAGGAACTTTGGGTTTTTCTTCTATTGCCTACACTTCTTCCACCACGTTCTCACTTTTTCAATGATTCCTTTCTTCTTCTTCTTTTCTTCGTCTGGAATCGAGTCAGGATGTCCCATAGTTCTAAACTTTTCCTGTACCTTTATCCAGTTGATGTTCAGTCTTTCAAACTCTTCTTTTCTCTTTCTGTTTTTCTTCTCCTTTCTCTCTTTTGTCCAGGTGTCTTTGATTTTCTTTACCTCTTCTTCCATCACGTTTTTCATCTTGTGTTCGGCTTTGTTTAATTGTTGTAAACGCCACTGGACAAAAGACCACTCTGTCCAATTAAATGTATCTTGCAAGAAGCTCCTCACTTCGATGACAAGATCAAGGGCTTCCTTCGATGTACCTATTCTTACATACTTAGGCTGGATGAATCCTCTTAATTTTTCCACCTCCTCTTCTATCATTCCTGCCACCAGATCCATGGCTACTCTGAGGCTAGTGACTTGACTGGTCACAAAGTCTTTCGAGACTGGATAGCTCCATTCTTATTCAAGCCTTTCCACCACATAGGCTGCATCCATCATCCAGAACCAACTATGCCTTAATTCATTAAACAAATTCATTTTTTCTTGAAGGTGTTGACTGGTCAACGCGGGTAGCCAGACTGTTGTTGTTGTTTGTTGTGAGGTAGCCAGACTGACAAGCGCTCTGCATTATATTCGTGGAGCACGGACGTGAAGGAAAACATCCCTTACACTCAGTTCACATATTATATACTATCCACACAAACGAATGGGAACGCATAAAACACAATACCTACTATCCACACAAACGAATGCGAATGCATAAACACATCATATACTATCCACACAAACGGGAAGAGAAAAAACAGACACCATATCTACTATCCACACAAATGAACGTGAACGAATAAAACACACCATACCAACTATCTATGTAAACGATTGCGAATGCATAAAACACACCATATCTACTATCCACACAAACGGGAAGAGAAAAAACACACCGTATCTACTATCCACACAAACGAACACGAACGCAAACACACACACACGCGCACACACACACCAGTAAAGAAGTGAGTGTTTATAGTCACATTACTTCACATTCAGGCAAATTGGCAACTTGAATAGACTCTTTCCTAGAGATCTGGTTAGCCTGAGAAGGGCTGGGGATTTTTTTAGAACTTCCGATGCACCCGTTTAGTGATGACATCTCCCAGGTCGTGCCCCACACACGCATAGCTGGCATCAGTCATTCTCCCAATTAATGCGTGTGATTGGGAGCGCAGACGGGGCATGAGTGGCCTCATCATCCCAGTTAATACTTGTTCCCTCTGTCTTCTCCTATGCCAGACCCGGGGATGATGAGGTCTCTGTGGCTCCCACTCTTGCCGCTGTCACTCCAACTCCTCCAATGCTTCCTGCACTCAGTTTTCTGCCTGGGGGACAGCGGCTCTTGGTACTGGTGGTAGAGGTTGTGGCAGTCTTTGTTGTGGAAGTGGTGGCTGTGGAGGTGTTAGTGTCCTCACCTCAGGCTTGACCTCAAATAGAGGTCTTTGCATGAGGTGAGGCAGGATCTCGACATCGCCAAGGGCATTTATAGGAGTTTCTCGTCGGCCCAAAATGTCTTTGCCCGTTTCAAGCAAAACATTTTTGCCTTCTCTCAAGAATGCTTCTTTAGGATTTTATTTGTCAATGATGGCATTTTGGAGAAATTCTTTACCTTGCGTCAACGCGGCATCTTTCAAGGCTTGCAATCCCAGTGTCACCATCGCTTTCAAAACGGAAGCCACCGAAGGAAAGGTTGATTTTAACACATCTCCTAAACCATGTCCTCGCTGTCGAGCGAATCCTTGGTACACAGGATACATGACTGACAAGGGGTTAGAGAAATCGTTTACGAAAATGAAGTTTCACTATGATTTTCCCTTTGATGAATGGAATATTTTGTCCCAGATCTCCTTTTATAATAATGTTGACAGTGTCGAAATACGACTTACTGACGGGCAAATAGTGAGGATGTACAAATTTGCGGTGAACGTGATAGGTGTTTCCACCTTCCTCGTCAGCGTTCGTGGCAGAATCCCCTTTGATATGAATGACACGCAGTAACTGTACGGAGGCGTGTCCCACCACGTTGTACTTCGCCACATCGGAGTACACAAAGATCAAATTCAGTCCTTTGTTCATTTCTACAGGGAATCGAAAATATTTCGCAAAATCCGAGATACTGGTCACGGCTGGTATTTCGTTTGCAATCTTGATCAACCTGGGGTCTCCACCCAAAATATCATACAATTCAGGACATAATGTAATGGCCAATACTTTGTCCTCTGAAAATTTCATCAGTAGGCGACGAGCTATTTTGTGGTATTCGATCGTGACACTTTTTCTTCTCCAAGACTTTGCCAAACAGGTTATTGAACCTGTCAGCAATAGCGTTCACCAAATGTTGACTACTAAAATAATATCCTGAGAGAATTTTCAACCGATAAGTGGTCCGTTTAGTTTTGGGGTCTTGTGATTTCATAGAGTCACCTACACCGCTGCGTTCATCCAATTGTTGTTGCACTTGCTCGTCATGAACTTCTACCGTAAAAGTGTTTTGATTTTCGACGATGTTTTTGATTTGTGTAGGGCGAATCATTTCCACTAAAGCCACTTCCCAATGGGCTTCGTGATCCAATTGGATGGCCTGAGGTAATTTGGCCGTGTAACAGCATAAGGTGTTATTGGGAAACACCTCCATGGAACTGTCACTGGGAAACGTTAAGTAAAATTGGTTGTTCATAATTCCACAGTTCTAGTGTCCGAGGACTCGCTGGAAGTCAGAGAGTGTCTAAAAGAGGATGGTTAGGGAGACTGTTGGAAGGGGGACTGACGTTGGAAGCAAGACTACCGTTATTGTTCCCGTAAGAGGAATATTTCAGAGACGAATTGGGAAGAAGGTAACCGATGCAACTGCTGAGTAAAATGGTCCACAATTGTTTGTCTCCTTGTTGCAAACTCAAATTGGCAATGGCAGCACCGATGACACAATACACCACAAAGATTTGGCAGAAAAAGACAATTTGCGTTTTAGGCACACGTTCTCCACACCACACTCACAAGGGTTGCTTTTGTAGATCTTGCAGAGAAGAACTGGGGGAAGGAGTTGTTACTGCGGTAACTGAGGCTGTGTTGAAGGGCATGATGGTCACTTCTTTTTATAGTCGATGAGTTGCGAAGCGTCGATCCAAGAGTTAAAACTGGGAGGATATCCTTTCCAATGTACTTTGACTTCTTTGACACGACGTTTTCCCACTTTAGGAGTTCTTTGATCGAGAATGTTTTCGATCTCGCACACGTCGTCTTCTGTTTTGTCACACGTTGTAACATGGGCAAGTAAAACGTTCCTTTTAACACTTCCACGTTCATGTCTTCCAATTTATAGACAGGAGGATGACGGCCACGCACACGTTCAGTGACACGAAACAATTCGGTGGTCCAGTTGGGTAAGTAACCTTTGTCGATAGTGCGTTTGGTTTTGCCAATGCGCACCCAATCTCCTGCTACCAACACTCCACCTTTCATGGGGACAGTCACTGTCGGGGATGTACCAAATAGACGCTCGAAGACGGTCACTTCGTTGTCGGGAGTCACTTCTTGGGGGGCACGTCCGATGTTCCGATGGTAAGATTGGTTGTACGTTTGGACTAGGTGTTTCAAGACGTCGATGTACTTGAGAGTGTGTTGATGCGTAAAATATTTCTACATGCGTTCTTTCAAGGTGCGTTGAAAACGTTCCACGATGCTGGCTTTGGTTTCGGGATTCTCGGTGGTGAAAAAATGAATCTCACGTTTCTTCAATTCTTTTTGGAAAGCTTGGTTCAGAAATTCGGCGCCTTTGTCGGTTTGCCATCGAAGAGTGTGACGTCTGCTTTGTTTCAACACCAGTTGGAGGGCTTGCACTAACTCACTGCTCGATTTGGAAGTCAATGGTACGACCCAAGCAAATTTGGAAAAGACGTCGATGACACAAAACAAATATTTGTAGCCACGATTGTAGGTGGACAAAAGAAAGACATCGGCTAAATCGGCTTGCCATTGATGATCGATGCCCTCCACTCGGGTGCGACTTTTGGAAACTTTTCATCGAATGGGTTTGTGTAAGATGTACGAGGCTTGTTCTTGTAACCAGCGTTGCACTTGAGGTAAACCAACACTTTTCAGTCGGGTTTTGACAGTACGATACAATTTCTGAACTCCTCCGTAACCTGCAGGATGGGATGGATCATAGTAAATGCTGGCTAACGCCTTCTCCATTTTTTAAATAAGTGATCCACTCTTCGCTGATGGTACTCTGAAGTGGTTTAGAAACGGCTTCCCGTGTCCGATGTGCCACAGGAGTAGAAGTCGAAGGTAGTTTTGGTGGTAGTGGCGGCGGTGGTGGTGGTAATGGAATGGCTTTGTTTTCTTTACTCTTTTTTACTTCTGCTTTCCCTTCTTTCTTTTTCACTTCTGTCGAAGGTGGAGTGGACATCAAATTTTAAACCCAAGCTTTAAGTTCTTCTCGTTGTGGTGTAGGGGAAGAGGTCAACAAGGACGCTGCAATCTTACTAGGGATGGGAGCTGCTGACGGTGTTTGAAAGACTTCTATTGCCTCTTCTTCCTCAGGGAACCGTGGGGCTGCATCTGTCTTGACCGCTGGGGTGGTAGTGGTGACCTTTTCATCAGGGCCTTAAAATCTTTCAGAGTTGGATGAGCTGTTTCATCTACCGTTGCGATTTTTCCGTTTCTGACAAATCGCTTCGATCCATCAAGGATTGCAATTCGTGTTGTAACTGGGACATCTCGGTCAAATGAGGACTGGCAGGTAAATGAGGGGTCCGTTGTTCTTGCCAACGATGGTATTCCATCCATCGTTTGTAAGGAACTAAAGCCACTTTTCGTCCTTCCATTGGATTTCAAGGGTCACGTCTGAAATCTTTTGATTTCAGAGGTCCCTTTTATCCCCTTGACCTTTTATCTTCATCCCAGGATTCTTGACATTGTTCCCAATACTCCTTTCAGAATATGTCCTCCTACGGTTCCCAGCAAGGGTCCTAACAGGGGTAAAATAGCAATTCCTCCGCGTTGCACCAACATCCTTTTCTTTTGTCGAATGGGTATTTTCTTTTGGACCATTTGGCGAAGAACGTGTCAATGTTTGGCTAAGCATTTTTTCTGATATTTAGACAAAGGTATCGTGCCTTTCAAAACATTCAGACAACATTCGCTCACATTAACAATGACATCTTTGGAGGCAGTTTGAATGAATTTTTTTCGCATGGGTGGAGAAGATTTGGACAGGACGGACAACATGTTCCAATGTTTGACTAAACGAGGTGGCAGTCCTTTCCTTTTCTTTCCTTTCGGGGTAGAAGAAGGATGTCTTTTTTGGGGTGACATCTTTCTCGGTTGGTTCGTTGGTTCCGTGGCACACAGCAAAAAATACACTAACGTCGATGACTTGTCACACGGTCTTTTATCCTTTTTTGGGGACTATCGCCTCGTCATAAAGGTGACGATGTGTTTTCCAAAATCGCCAAAGAATCCTCCTTTTTGGTGGTTCCTCTTTTTCTTTGGACGAGTGTGTCTTTTCTGGGGGTGACGTCGATGTTTGGCTAAGCGCTTTTTCGGATGACGTGACTGTCTTTTTCTTTTTCCTTTTCCTTCTTGGACAGAAGTACGACAATGGTGACGGTGTGCACATCTTGGAGGGAACATCTTTGGGCGCTCAGGAGTACAACAACACTAAACCTATCGTTTTCCTCAGGTCTTTTTTATACTGCAATGCGTCGCCACTGATTGTCGGCTCGTCGTATCATTTTCAGGGCAGGCATCACTCGTCGTGGAGGGGTTCACAACGGACTCAAGCGGGACAGTTCTTGCTTGGACAAATCCAGTAAACTCTTTAACACGCCCGATCTCTCTTGGACTTTGATTTTGGGGGCAGGTACTTTGTAAGCTGCAGCCACTGCCACTAAAGAGGAAGAGGAAGTCACCGCTGGAGGAGACGTTTCTGGAGACACGAGGTTTCCAGTGTTTCGTCAAATTAGGAAAGACGCGTGTCAAATCGGGTTTGGCAGGCATCACCAGCAACGGAGAAGTGAAAGATTTTGAGGTTACTGGAGACGCAGTCACTGTTGTTGTTGTGGCAGATCGTGGTTTTCTAATGTAAGGTTGCGTCCTGGCGGCAGTACCTCTATTGCGGGTGGAAGCTGTTTTCTGTGGGCGATTCTTTTTCTTTTTCTGAGGCTTTGACCTGGTCTTGACACCGTTACTCGTTTTCTTTTTCTTCTGGTTACGTTTGGGCGTGGCTTTTTTCTTGGGGACGACTTGGGAGCATTAGGATCCCGTTTTAAGAGGGAACGAATGATGAGACCTCCTAGAGAACCGCTAAGCTCCAGGTTTCAAAATGATTTGCTTTTTGGTTTGAGTGTCGATGCGAGGATCGGCTAGTTGCGTCAAGGCTACTTTGCTTCTATCAAAAAAAGTTTGGTTTGATGTGGAATGTGAATGATACCTTGCAGTAACTGACGTGCTGTCACCGTAAACCATCGTAAGACTTCTTTGAGGCTAGCTTCTAAGACACGAGCACGTATTTGTGGATTTATTTCGCGACTGATGCCGTACAAGGCACGAATCAATTTGACGGGAAGATGAGACTGAAGGGACGTCATGTTGACGGTGTGTGAGACAGACCCCAAGTGACCAAGGTTTTTATAGATTATTTTTGGTTGTTGTGGTTGTTGTTAACTCGACGAAGGGGACGTGTAAACGACAGGCCCTCCGTCTTGGCACCAGTGGTGAAACAGATGGGTACGAAATCGCAAATAATCGGGAGTGGTGGGTTTTAAATCCACGAAGAAATAAGCGTGTGGGGTTTGAGTGGCATCGTCGTACGCATTTGTCAGCCACGGCGTCCCTAACTGTTTGGCTAAGACTTGTACTTGCGATTTATCTCTAGGGCTTTTAAACAACACCACGTAATGAGCATTGAGACTGATGGTACGATGGGCTTTACTTTGTTGAAACAAATTTTGGGTAATGTAAATGACACTGGCACTACGATGATGCCCTTTGCGCGTAAACCAGAGTTTAATTTCTTCTTCGTCTTCTCCTAACATATCGTCAAAAATAACCAAATGGGTTTGACTAGGGTCAGACACGATCCCGTCGTCATCGCCAGGAATACCTTCCACAAAGACGATGGAATCGCCTTGACTTTCTCGCAGAAGGCTGTACGCCGATTGCCACTCATTGTAACACCACACGATTCGTTGAGGTGGACGATCGATCAAATGATGTTTATGTTCGATCAAACGTTTGACAAATTTGGTTTTGCCTGAACCGCTAGGTCCGGCAATGAGCATGTTAAAGGGATGGCGAAGATACATGGCCTCCCAACTAGTCCGATCTACGTGTTCGTTGATGGTTGATGACTTTGAAAGTGGAGGAAGAGGGAGCAGAGACAGTAGAGGTAGCCATAGTAGTAGTAGTGTGAGGAATGTCACTTTTGACAGGAAGACAGACAAGACAAGAGTTTTTATACTTCTATTGTCATCTTTAATTGTGAACAACACGAAAGACAAAAATACATAAAAGCCAAATGGCTAAGTACATGAATAAAAGACACATCAAAACTATCATAGTGGAATATAAACAAGTCTCTCTACAACATTTGTGGTGATCAAGAGGTGGTATCGTAGGGATATTGTGTAATGTTCTTAGAGTCTCTACACTCCTTGGCACAGTCACACAAGGGTTTTCCTGGAATGGTCTTTCGGGGATGTTAATGACAGTCCTGTCCTGTCCTGAAGGGTGTGGTTCTTCTTTTTCTTCTGGTACTGTCACTAAGACTGGTTTAAAAGTTACTTTTTTCACTGAATGGTTTAATTTTTTAAGATGATAAATCTTGGGCATAGTGTGCCACTTCTTTTGTCCAAGCTTCGAAACCCCAACTTTTTCAGTCACGTACATCTTTCCAGTGAGGGTGTAAGTCACAAGCTACACATACATCATCATACACATCTTCAGGACCTAAAAGTTGACGAATCTTTCTTTCCTGTAGAGGTTGTCGAGAAGTATCGAGATGAAAGCACAAAGCTTTGGGCAGAATGAGTTTTTCGTGTGCATTTAAAGGGACCACTTTCATGCTTTTTTGAGTGGTATGTACTGTTTGTAAAGAGTCCACAAAAAAACGGCTGGTAAACGAAATCCCAGAAAGCAAGTCACTAAGACACACACTACA
Organism: Megalonaias nervosa; assembly: GCA_016617855.1. Taxonomy (NCBI): domain Eukaryota; kingdom Metazoa; phylum Mollusca; class Bivalvia; order Unionida; family Unionidae; genus Megalonaias; species Megalonaias nervosa. Next base: position 7,855 of record JAECUM010057923.1, on the reverse strand, counting down.
CGTCGACCCCAATTCATGGACACAGTCCTTGTAAAATACAATGGTAATCCTCCACCGTTTGGATAGTGTCATTGATTTTCTTCCACGGAATCTGTTGTATCACGAATGATAAAGGTCGTGGCATGGTAGTCCGTTTTTATACCTCTTTTTGTCGGAGACAGTACGTGTACTTTCTGCACAGAGTTGGTTGTACTCCAGTGGTAAATCTAAATTGTTTAGTCACTAACTTGCACATCACACACCGTTCAGAAGTTTCCACTTGAACTAAGTTTACGTTGTGTAAAAGATTTTGGTAACCCTCTAACTCTTCTTCTGGAATTCGTTGCAGTAAGTCTAACTTGCAGTACATACAATCACTAACAACAAACCAATCCTTCTTCCCCACGAGTAGTTGATCAATGTCTGACCACTTGAACACTTTCATCAGAATCAGTCCTATAATAGCATTCAGGTATCAGTGGTTCAAACATCGGTGACGTAACGGATGCAATTGTTCTTTGCGTTTCACTTGTATTTTCACCAACTCGCGGTAAATGCGTTCTCTCAACTCCACAGACAAACCACGAATGTTCTCTTGTAAAGTATCCATCACTATGTCAGTCAAACACTTCTCCTAGAGCAAAAGTAACGAATGTAGTGAGTAATTTCTCGCCACTGCCATTCCAGAAAACGGTCAAGGATGTCAATAAAATCTTCAAATGTAAATGGTCTAAAGCGGAATATACGGAAGAACGCACACTTGATCCAGAGAAATCTGACTTGTTTGTGGACTTTTGTCAATTTCCTCTTGTGAATTTCTCGACAAAAAATTTCTCAGTCTCCCATCGAGATTTTCCTCTGGCAAGTCTCAGCCAAATGTCCTTGTAGATCATCTCTTGCAATTCGTTTGGTAATGTTTGAAGATTATTTTCCATTAGGGTTTAAATACTTGTCTAGGTATTGTACAACGTTTGACTCCTAGCCAAGCAGCTGGTTTCTTAAACGACATGGTATGCCAACTTCAATGATGAGATCCCACTAAAGGTAGGTAGTGACAATCCGGAGACCATCGAGCATGTTCCAGGTAAGAGCAATCTTTCTTCTCCCACTCGTGAAGTGACACACCACAACTGAAGCACTTGACTTTATCCCCTTCGCCCAAGTAGACAAATCCGGCTCTGGCTAATTCTTCGAGGGTAGGTCCTCCCAGATATTTTGGCCATTTTCTTCGGAAGGTTTGGAATCGACTTTCAAAATCGCAGTATTCAGGCAATCGCACAGGGAACGAATATTCGTCTTTCACAGATTCATTTCGATGAGGGTACGGTGAAATATGCAGAAGTGTGCTCAGTTTTGGATGACATCCGTAGGGTGGTTGCCGCATGGTTTCATCATGATGACATCCACCATGACAACCAGTAAAGTGAAAAGGTGTACGATGAAGAGTGGCATTGCTTTCGCATCCGTCAGGTTTGACACGCACAGCATCACTTTCCATGGTAGGTATAGCAAAGTTCCCATGATGTGGTACTGAATCGCTGAGGCCATAGCGTACGGCATCCCTGCCATCGGAAAGCACAGCATCGTACTCGAGTTTTTCGTTGGACTTGAGATTTACGCTCGATACTTGCTGTTTGAAAGGATTCATCTTTCTTGCTTGGTATTGGTAGTTCCAATGAACTATCGGTCTTGGACTTTGTCCCTTTTAATATGCTGACCAATATCAGCGTGTCCGTACGGTAAAGTGAAGTGATTGGGAAGCGGAGCTCATTTTGATCGATTTGATAGACTTTTTCCAAGGGACGTTTGACGATTTGGTGTGTGGGTAAACGTAGAATCTTGTGCGGTTCATGGGTGGTTACTTTAAAATTTCCATCCTGTCCAGACTGCAAGGCTTCTTTCAAGACGCCAAACTTCACCAGTCGACCGGTGCGATAATTGAGAGTCAATCCTTTCACTTAACACTCCATGTGCACTTCTCCTTGTGGGTCACGGTATTTGTAGCCGTAATTTTTGGAACCGCCACTTGCAAAACTTAGAATCTTGTCGTCGTGATGCTCGTCCGTCCAGGCTCCTAAACGGTCTCCTTTGATGGTAGGGTGTTGTTGACCAAGGCGATTGATGTAGATGCAACTGTCCGTGTCAAAATACAGCACACGATCTGCTAACAGTTCTAAAGCTTCGTACAGTTTTAAGCGAGCATGGGCTGTCACGTAAGCCGCAATGATGACATTTCCAAATTCGTCGGCTTCTACAAAGTCCAGTTCTTCTTCGTAATTGACTAAGATCAAGTCCTCACGAACGACGTCCACGTGTTTTATGTATTTGGTTTTGTTGTGAATCATCTGGAAGTAGCGGGAAGGTTCTGTCAAATACTCCGTCTTTGGGTAAACACGGTCGTTGTGCCATTTTACCCCACAAACAATTTAACATCACTTTGGCAAACGATCGCCTTCCTTCGTTTTTCTCGACGTGGTCTAAAGTGATGCCTTCCTGCTCCCAGTATTTCTCTTTGAATTTCTTTTGGCTTTCGGGAGTGTGGCACCAGGAAAGGTAGCCGCTGGCTTCTTGTTTCAGTTTCAAAAAGGCATTCACGTAGTCTGCGAAAATGCCTTTTTGAGTCTCGTCGCCTTTGTGGTATTTTTCTGTCTTGGGAAAGTGGTAAATTTCATACACTTCTAACAGTTGGTATCCCAGGTTCAGAGCTTTGAACAATTCCACGCTGACCCACGTTCCCGTTAAGGCGCGTTCTTCCGGACTATGCTGACAAGGTCGGTCTTGGTTGCACGTTTCGGCACAAGTACGACACAAGGGAAACATCAGTTTTCCTTGGCAATGGTGAGGTAAAACGGGATGGTACAAGTACGTGCGAGGCAAGACTTTGCACTTGATCAAACCTTCGTATTGTCGAATGTTGTGCAGGTCAGTGTGTTCCGTCAGCAATTGCGGGTGCCCTGCGGGAAAGTGACAGTATTTGCACACGTAAGGATACAGAGAACACACGTCCAAGTATTTGATTTCTTCTCTTTACTCCTCGTCGGCTTGGTACAGCAAACAGGTGGCATTCGTCCGTCCTCCGTACAAGATGTCCCTTGGGTTTAGTGGGTCCACCAGTTTGTAACTTTCCACGATGCGTTTAAACTCGGGATCGGTTTTCAAACGGTGATCGTACTCGTGTTCCCACATTTCTACCACTTGATATCCTTGCTCTTCTAACTTCAAGCGTCGCTGACAAGTGGCCTGGTACAAGTCTTCCATGGTCCGTTGTAAAAACTGGTTTGTCGTGTTACGTTGAGGGTAGCAAATGGGACATTCGTGAAATAAGCACCCGTTAAACTCGTACACAATCTTGGGGATTTATAAGTCCCAGCCATCCACCGAATACCTTCCGATGGTCTTTTCGCCTCCTCCGTTGCGGGCGTGTTGAATCCATTTGTCTTCCTTGTCGCACATATAATGTAGCCAGCGTAGGGCATTGACCGAGTATTGACATTTGACAAAGTTCGTCGTTTGAGGGCTTATGACAGCCAAGGTTTTTTTCGGGCATGAATCGTTGACGGTACACTAAGGAACACGCTTTGGCAATGGTGCAGGCTTCTTTCAAAGGGTCGATCTCTCCGTGTTCCATGAACAGTTCTCGAAATTTTCCACAGCAACGCCGTAAAATGTCCACGTCGGAACGACAATACTTTAACATTTCTTCCTGAAAGTCGAAGGGGTTCGAGGCGTGAGTGTGGTACCAAGTGTAGAAAGCTTCTCGTTGTTCGGTACGCATGTTGTCGGGGTCGTAGTAGTGAGCCTAAGGCAAATGGGGTAGAACGGCGTGTTGATTGTCTTCGGTGTTGCAAAAGTGCGGAAAATAGCCTTTGGCCATTTCTGTCATTCCAAACGTTTTAAGCATGCGACTCAAAGGCATGGCCAAGTAACTCATCGAATCTTTAAACTGCACTTGGCCCACTTGCATGGAAATGACTTTGGCTCCGTTCAAAGTCACTTTAGGAAGTTCGGTACTTTGTTCCGTATAGCATCTGAGGAGAAATTGCCCATCGTATCCCGAGTAATTGTGAGCCATCACCGTGGCATAGCGATGACAATCTCCGTAACGTTCGATGTCTTCTTGACTCCACATCTCGTCGATGGTGTCTAAGATCCATTGGGTAAAATCGGTCAGCGTGTTCGGTCCCCGAAAGATCTTTTCATGTCCTCCAGGAATCTTGCTACAGTGAGGGTAATTAGTAAAGATAGGCTCTTGGATGCACTTCTCACACGCTCGATGAGCCACGCAGAAATTAGGAAGGTGAATGCCAGTCTCTTGCATACATTCGAAATCGAAAAAGATGAAATTGCCTTTCTTCTGGTCATTATCTTCTTCTTCTTCATGTTCGGATTGGTATTTTTGAATGTAGCATTCGTGTTTCAAGTCCACGATTTGGCGACAAATGTGACATCGCTTCTTCCCTGAACATACGTGTGCCTTGGCACAATTGGTACGTATGCCTTGTCCACAAGTTGGGCACAATCGCAGCAGTTGACAAGCACATTTCTGCTGTGAACCTTGCGTCTTCAAATGTTGGTAACAGGAAGGACTGACAAACGTGCGCTGACAAGCTGGGCAATGCACTCGTTCTTGTCCTTCGTCCAGACAGGGCTTAGAGGCTAAACATCCTGAGCATTTCGATCCGCAATGCTTGTGTTGCTCTCGATTGATATAGCCATAGTCACATTTCTCACAGTAATAACTGTATTCCAGGAATCCGGTGATACTGATAATGGCATCGAAATGTTCATCGTGATGACAGACGTGAATGTATTTTTTCCATCTTTGAAATCTTTGCCTCGAAACAACAGAGGTCCGCGCACTTCTTGAGGGTGAACTTTCAATGTGTAGCGTGCAGCCAAGACGTCTTGCAATTTTTGCATTTCAGGAATGCCGCAGGGTCTGTCTTTGGATATCCCCGCTTGTTGTAACAGGAGTTCTGCTTCTCTTCGTTGTTTGGATCGGCCCGATCGTCGAATAGCTTTCCAGGCACTTTTCCATTCTGTCGTGTTGTTCTTGTCGGCATACGTTCGTCCCAAAACAATGGCACGGGCTAAAAACATCTGGTCTTGAGTGTTGTTAATTTGAACGAGGTTGCGCTTGATGCTACGAAGGTCGTCTACCAAGAACACCTTTTTGCGTTGTCCGGTCCCTTGGGGAAGAGAAACGTGGGTCATGAACAATGTCGTTTTTCCGTCGGTGATGTGAAACTTGTCGTTGGATTGCTGTACGTGTTGAATCTTGTCGATGACTTCAAACTGTCGTGATGAATGGAAAGTCTCAAGCGGTCGTCTTCTTTGGCTTCACATTGCTGTTTCAGTGTGGTTAACAAAAAACCCACACATTGGTGATGAACCCCTCTGCATTCTCCAGTGCTACGTCGGACTTGAAATCTTTAAGCTTCACCGTGTACGTGTAGGCTATGGTTCTAAATTTTCTAGAGGACCGTTTTTCCGTCTCTCGGATGTGGTAGTAATTTTCAGGGTTTACTGGTGGTGATGGTCTTTGACTTTGTGTAGACTCTCTGGGTCTGGATTCTGGTTCACTCATCTCATCTTCAAAATCGCTGACATGAATTTGAGCCAAGACTGCAGCTACTGTGCGAGGCGATAAATCACGTTTCTGCCTCTTACTATCTTCTCCTTTCTTTACGAAATGATGCGATCGTTTCATCTTGACTGCAAAAAGTCAAATGACTACATTTGAAACGCCATGGGCCCGTATAGATCCATGTCAAACTCAGTGTATATATAAAGGGAAGGTACCTTCCCTCTCAATATTCATTTCACTCTCAAGCCGACCAGCACGATGGAAGAACCCACACAGATCGAAATTCTGATTAGAACTTAGCGAGGTGTCATACGAAAGTTTTCTTCAGACAAACCGACGGACTACTCCCCCTCCTTTCGAGATAAAAGTCAAGATACTTGCTATATCTGTCAGAAGAAAGGGCATTGGGCTACAGAATGTCCAGACCGTCAAAAAAGCAAGACCAGTGTCAAAAGAGACAAAAGTCAGGATACTTGTTATCATTGTCAAGAGAAAGGACATTGGTCTTCAGACTGCCGTAAGAAACAACAGGAGAAGGAGGAGGAGGAGGAAGAAGAAGAGGTTCCCTCGGCAAAGGAAGAACCCCGACACGTCCAGAGAGAGAAGACAGAAAAGAAAAGAAGACGAAAAAGAGTGAGGAAGAAGAGGAGGAAAAAAAACTGTGAATGTGAAGAAAATAAAAAAACAGAGAGAGTGAAAGAAAAAAAGAGACAGAAGAAGTCTATGAACTTTTTAAAAAGTGTTGTGTTGTGACATTGGATTGTAAAAATTTGTGCCAGAATAAACCAGACTGAAAAAAGTAAGTGTCTCTTGGTTTTGATTTTTTAGAATAATAAGGACCTACACTCATGCACTCACACACGTACATAATAATGTTAAAATAAAATAAAAGGGATTTTGAGTTTTAATTGATTTTGGCAAAATGAATATTATCTCTTTTCGAAAGAAGTGAGTGGCCCTGAAAAGGGCTTTTGGGTGTTTGTTGTTTTTTTTCTTAGAACAAACTCAGGAACGAGAAGCAATCGGCTTTAACTGCCTTAAGCCTTTGCCACGGCCAAGGCCTACTTCTGGACTTGCTCCTGTTAATGATTTGGTAGAAATCACTAGGGGTGGTATCTCCGGTGTACTAACAGGGTTAGACTGTTTGGCTCGTGAAGGTCTTTTTCTCTTGGATCGTAATAAAGAAGTCTGATACATTTTTTTTTCAGACTTCTTAACTCTGCCAAAATGTCCAAGAGTACCGTTACCGTTTGAGGTTCACTGTTTTCTTTCTCTCCTAGACCTTGTTTCTTCTCTGCTTCTTCTTCTTCCTGTCGTTTCCTTATTGCTTCTTCTTCTTTTCGCTGTTGCTGTTGAAGGAGAAAAGCTTGTTCTGCTTCTTTCTGCTGTTGTAAAAATTCCTCCAATTCTTCTTTCTGTCTCTGTTTAAAATCCTCGACGTGTGGTAAAGAAGGAGAAAGTGGTGAAGGTACTGGTACCGGAACAAATTCTTGCAAAGAGAGAAAATCTACTAAATCCCAGTTGAAATCGGTCTCTTCTGGAAGTAGCGCTGTGTTAACTTTGGTAACCACTGCTATGTCATCGCTTTTCGTCTTCAAAGCCGGTGCACCCCAATTCATAGTCTTCTTAGTTTCAGTCACGTTTCACAAAACAATGTCGCATCGATTCACTGAAGTACAGACGCTAGCGCACCTATATAGGGAATGTGCCGTAACAGGTAGCTCTCTTCGGATTGGAAGACAGACTCCGCGAAGAGACTGAATCTTGTAACGCGTGTTGGGATTGGTGAACAATTTCAATCCGTTTCGATATGGTCTTCCACTATAAACAAACTCGGTTCACTTCATTCTCTTCACCTGTTCTCGTCACAAGATGTGGACCAACGTTGAATCCTCTACTTTCGTATCGTCTTTGTTTTTCCGTACGGACTTACTCATGTATGTTAAATCAAAATGGACCATTATCCGGATCACCGAGACGACTGTTTGGAAAAGAAGATGCTATGTGGAGAGAGAGGGCTGTCTGAAGCGAGTCCTCATTTATGGACCAGAGGTTAGACTAAGTTCTAGAAAGAGAAGAAGATCAGTGAGATGCCCTCTATGTTAACGAACTGGTGTTAACATAAAACCAAAGGCCCTTTTCAGGGCCACTTTCATATGCCTCGAAAAGATTTATTCTTTCTTGCCTAAATTTTTTTTTATTCGATTGTATAATTTATGTTTAACTAAAAACAAACATTATTCTCTTACCTAAAATTTGTTTTAGTTGATTGTATAATTTGGGTATGAT
>JAECUM010057922.1:0-10955 GCA_016617855.1 Megalonaias nervosa | reverse complement strand
AAAAAAGTAAGTACAGATTTCTTAAATGTAAATATTAAAGCTCGACGTATGTAAATTTATACAACTTTTTAAATTAATGCATCGTTTTCAATAAATTCTAAAGTATGATGGTTTCAATTTGTATCTATATAAATATACCTTGACATTCGCACTTTCTGCAATGTGCCACATCGTACTTTATGCACCAAGGATGGCAATTGGGTGCTATTGGCTCGCAATGGTCTGAATATAGAGAATATTAAAACAATGTTCATTCAAATACAAACTTTTATTTGGGAACATCTTTTATGCAGAGAAAAGTGCCAGTCTGAAATTAGAAAATACGTTTGCTATTTAACGCAGAGTGGGCCTTCTTAGATATTGTTACGAGTTCTTGTAATTATAAGTTATACAAAAATATGTATCTATGTGAAAGGTTATAAAACGAACAAGCAAAAAGTGTGTTGTATTATTTTTCTGAATGCATAATTGCTTAAGATTTGAGATAGAGTCTCTCTCTCTCTCTCGGGTCCTCCCCCCCCCCCTTTCTCTTTCTAGGGTCTTCCCCCCCCCCCTTTCTCTGCGTGTTTTGTTGGTAATTTGGTAGGATAATTTAGATTAAATGTAAAGAAATTAGCGTGCGACTTGTTCTCTTTCGATCAAATGATTGGTTTTTTGAAGGGGATAGTCGCACAGTAGCGACTACTCACTCTTCAGGGATGGTCCATAGGTTGAATTCAGTATGGAACATCACACAACCTAGCTCTTGAGTATCGCACCCTATATCATAAACCTCCATATGTGTTACCTCCACCTCCAGCAGTTGCTCCCGAGCTTCCGCCACCGGCCATAGCTCCTCCAGCGCCTCCTCCACCGGCCATACCACCACCCATAGCACCACCTGCAGATCCACCCCCTGATCCTCCACTACTGCCACTCGAACTTCCACCACTGGACACAAGGACCACCTCTCCACCTGTGACAAAACCAACATAATCAATTTTGCCAAGGTGTACGAAAAACGTAGTACTATACTATAAATAAAATGTGTAGGGAAACCAAAAGACAAGGATCAAACACGTGCCAGTTTTTAATTGGTTTTCACTGGCTTTCATGTATTGTCTTTGACACATTCTCGACACAAAGCATTTAAAAATCATTTGTTTTGTTGTGTTGCTATTTTTCTTATTGTGCACGGCCGACTTTAGGATACATAAGATTCTGTACGTTTTAAGACGGAAACAAAACAGTTTGTTCGTTAGTTTATATTCAAATCAATATTCCTTTGAGATAAAAGCCAGTAACATAGCCACATGCAATGAAAGAAAGTTGTGCGTAATGGTGTAATGATATGTTCTCTTTGGTGTCATTTGGATATGATATATGATGACTTTCCGTTAAGTAGTTACACGCGTAACCTAAAAAGACTATCCTTTTTATGGCAATAGCTGAGTTTTAATAAACACAAGGTCAATACAGGTCAAACTGATTTTCTGTAAATATATGTATTTTGATTAAGTATTTATATCTCCATGTCACATAAATGCATTCTTAAGAAAAAGGATTGATTCATGCAATACTTTTAGCAATGTCTCAAACATATTTAAAAAGGTGATAAACCGGAAAAATGTCATTTTAAGATGATTGGAAATGATTATACTAAACAAGGGTTTTCTGTTTTCTTTTCTGAAAAAAAAAAACAAACTCTTTCGCCTCCATATTGTTAACTACCTCCCCAGCATATAATAATAGTCTACTAAAGGTTAATCTATGATAGTATTGTACAGTGGATGAGAGGTATTGGTGGCGGAGCGAATACTAAAGAACATGAGGCTGAGAAACTTTTAACTGCATCCTACCCGAATTGTTGCAATCTCCGTCACATTTGTGTTCACAGGTGCCCGTTTCACACCCACTTGTTTGGACCACTTGGACTTCGACTGGTTGGCCGCAATCTCCGTCGCATTTGTGTTCACATGTTCCAGTTTCACACCCACTTGTCTGAACCACTGGAACTACTACGGGCTGGTTGCAATCTCCTTCGCATTTATGTTCACATGTGCCCGTTTCACATCCACTTGTCTGGACCACTTGGACTTCGACGGGTTGGCCGCAATCGCCGTCGCATTTGTGTTCACAGGTTCCCGTTTCACACCCACTTGTCTGAACCATTGGAATTATGACGGGCTCTGTCTTTTCACATTCATTGCATTCATCTTTACATTGACATGCAGGGCAGCCGTCATGTCCAGCAGCTCCCATTGTGTAACCGTTGGTGCATTTTGCCATGCAGTGTGTGGTACCACTGCAAGTGTGTACCGCAATCGCTGTCGAACTGGATTCACATCCCTCGTGGCATGCTGTCATTAAAGATTATTATAAATATGAAGAACTCCAATATTACACGCATTGATTATTTAATCAGTTTTTTCCAAGCGTTCTGAAACTGAATTTAATTTCTGGGTAATGTGACTAAGTAGGTTTCCATCTAGAGGATTTAAAACCTATTGCCTATAATTTAAATTAATAATTAATATAATTACCATTATCTCACATTCCGTTTTGAAGCCTTATATTGGTGAAATACGATCGAGTTACGTCTATATCTTATTCAGATGTGTCTATTCCAAAGCGTTAACATGCATCCCCCAAACGGAATTTTACTTATCCCTGTTTACAATATTTATCAGTAAAGAAAGAACATAAACACGAGTGTAAAGTGCCCAAACTTACGTTCAGTTTCAATGCACGTGCAAATAGGACAGCCGTCGGCTCCATCAGTACCAAGAGTATAACCGGTGTGACAGGTGGACATGCAATTCAATGTCGCTGGACATTTCTGCACAATGTTTAATGTCGCTTGGGGCTTCGGAGCAGGCTTAACCTCTGTAACAACATGCGGGAGAAGTTTATGGGTGGATACGTCATGGTTTAGGAATCTCTACAGAACTTACCTCAAGTAAAAATGACAGGATAATGTTTCAATAAGTTTAGTTCTCATACATACAGCATGATGAAGAAGCCATAAACTAGCCAAACGATTATGACATAACTGTATCTTCAGTTATTATAAGGATATGTTCCTAAACAAATATGGATGGTCTCAGACATGCATGTATATAATTTCACCTCAGGCAGCAAGGTCTCACTGTTTTGCAAACAGTGTCTGATTTTACACTTAATGTCCCCATTGTTGCGTGTGTATAAGAAGTTCTTGAAAATGAGTTGTGGTGATGATCATTAACTAGCTTCTAAGCAGATTTAGAGCCTTTTACATGGTAAATACATGGTATAAACTCAAATACAGACATAAAAATAAGTTCTAAATGAGTACACAGAATTTCTTTCAAAACGTAGCCCGATTCACTTATTCGTCTCTATAACACGTCTTAGACAAGGTAGTCTTACTTTTCTTTACTTCTTATCTATTAAACACATATGGCTTGTATAGCACAAATAAATTCTAAGGTTTCAAGGTTGCACAAACTGTGGGAGTACACAGATGCAAAGGAAAAGTTGAGGTGGAAACCTAAATGTTGTGAGGGGGGACATCAGGCATTTTAGAATTTGTCCATCCTTCTGAAAATGTTGTGAGGGGGGACATCAGGCATTTTAGAATTTGTCCATCCTTCTGAAAACTTTGATCCTCTGGAGGGACAGAGAGGAGTATGATCCGATCTCAAAAGCACCTTCAGGGTGGCCGTTGCAGTTCAGACCCTCATCTCTACCACACTAGTAAGTTGGGTGTCTCTCCAATCTCTGTCCATATCATTAGTTCCATTTGGCATATAACCTCCGATGACACCAATACCAGTAGCTGAGACTCTAGTAAACGTTCCACTTCAAGCAAGGCCTCCGCTGCCGTAATTATATGTTAGCCCATTCGTTTCAACACTAATTTGTTCCCTCAAAGGATGTGTTATTATCACATTGAGACAGCCATAGGACATCATGTATCAACTGTTGGATTAAATGGTGTATTTGCTGTGCATGAGCCCATTGACCCGCTTTCGATATTACCATGTCCATTTCCGGCTGCCCTTTTAAATGTGACCCTCGGGTCCGGTCCACCCGTCGCAGAAGAAAAGGATGGACCAATCATTCGACATTCTTGTAAATGTGCTAATCCGCCATTTCTTTTCTTTCTCATTACCATCCAATCATCCTGGTTCCAGTATTTTTTCACACTAAATTCATTGCCCCAAAATGAGGGATCCTCCTCCATTTCGAGTGAATGGTCCAGTAACCGTCCCTGTTCCATTTCCAGACCCAGTTCCCATTTTTGCTCCTACTCCACTATGACCAGCATTCAATGAATCACCACCGCCAGACATGTTGAAGGGAATAGCGCCTGTATTAACCCCAGCTCCGTTAGACATGGTTCCCATACCTGATCTCCCGCTATTCTGTCCTCTAAGCAAGCAACTGCACCCTTATCAAAGATCTTGATTCGCCTGGAATTTTCCCTTGTTCCTGCTTCTTCTCCACCTTCTCCAGTCATCGCACAGCTTCAGCAATGAGATCTATCTTCCTTGCTCTTAGGATTGTCAGCTTTCCGCTTGTTTCTTTAGGTTTAAAATACATATATTAATAATCTGTTTATTACTATGGATCGCTATAAAACACTCTTACATGGCAATTTTATCTCAGATACCAAAACGTTAATTCTCAATGGATAGTATTTCAGATATAATTATGTCAATTTTTGATGGGCTATTGAATGTCTATTTGTGAATATTGCTGTGTATATTCATAAGTTTGCATGTGCATGTGCGAAAGAAAGAAAACCAACCTGTGTGGACAGCTATAAGACATTCGCACGTTGGGCAACCATCGTCACCACACTTGTAACCAAGAGTGCATTTGTCAGGACAGGAGAAAGCTGCTGAACAGGAGACTTGCTTGGATGTGTGGACTTCGGTAACATGTAATATGCCAACCACTAAATAATATGGAAACATTACATAAAGAACAAGTGTATATTGCGCACAATGATATTAAAACATTAAGCCTCTCTATTAAAAACTCCATACGAACAATGATTTCCCTTTGCTATTACAATGCTCAGTGCGAGCAAGCATCCCCCACCCCGCAGAGGCAATCTGGATACGTTAAACTATCAGTACCACTTAATGTATTTTCAATCAATTGTTATAATTTCTACAATTATACAAATTTCCTATTCTCTTAGGAGTGAACTGAATTGCATGATATCTTGTTATATAATTAAGGAACAAATATAATCCAATTTTTTTCTACCAAGGGATGTACCATCAATATCTCAGCAAATATTAATTAGGTTCACAGTATTTGTTTATTATTTTATGATTCTGCAAGCTTGATTTGTTATATATTTTTTAAAACTTTGTGCCTCTGTATCAGCAGAATATTCACATATTCACTATTCGCAAAAATACCCTTAGAACGATAGCAGTTGTATTATAATTGTCTCAACACAAATGACAAGATCTCTTTTCTCACGGGCATTGTACATCATGCACGTCATATAGCCACTAGGATTTTGTAGAAATAAAGTTTGCTTGTGATGACGGAAGGAATATATATATATATATATATATATATATATATATATATATATATATATATATATATATATATATATATATATATATATATATATATATATTACCTTGCGGATGGATACATTCACATGTTGGGCAGCCGTCCTCACCACACTTGTAGCCGACGGTACAGCCAGCGCTACAGGTAAGGGCGCTTGAACATGTTACCATCTTGACTGGGATGACTTCCACTTTCTGTGGCTGAGCTGGACAGAACGAGAACAAAAATCCGACATATATTGCTGAGAAAATATGAAAAAAACATCCGTGGCATTTTCCTTATGTGCCTCTATTAAAAATAAGGACTGATAATAGAAACAGACGTGGTAACAGCTGTGTGAGAATGATTCGGTTTGGTTTTATACATGTGCGACCAGAAGTCCAACATAAAATGAAATAACGAACATCCCTTGCTGACAATTACAATATGCTTGCGCCGCATCTATGAAACGTAAGTTTAAAATCAGAATCACATTAAGAACATTTAATGTGTTTAATGACTCAAAGCTAAGTGATTTTGATTGAAAACTTCTACCTGTACCTATTTATTTTAGAAAGAAGTTAATGAAAAAACATTATAGGCTACAGTTTTCCAACAGAAGATCTATTAATCGTCCTAAAAACTTAATTTTGTAATCTTTAGTGACTCAAAGTTTACATTAAAATATGTTTGCTTGACTTCGCTTTAATGTGAACGAATCGTAACACCTTAAGCCATTTAGCTGAAAGTAGACAAAAACGAGCCAGCTTAGCAATGTCTGCTTAATACAGTGTCCACTTCAACAAGATGAAGAATAAATATTAATGCTGTACACTCGTGCCAAGAGGGTAATGTAAAACTATTGCTTGTTACAAATATATTACGTTTAATTTTGAAAATCGTTATGCGAAATGACACTTGTCCCTTTATAATCTACTTAATTTCACTCCACATAAAGGGGTAATTATGGGCAACAACAATTTGGACATTTCAAATTTCTTTAACCTTTGACCGTTGATATAAACAATTTATAAAATCAGATATCATTTTAGGTTGTGATTTGTTTATGGACATTTCATACTCACGTTGTAGACATAAACACTCGGGACAGCCGTCGTGGCCTGCCGATCCGAGTTGATAGCCATGCTTACATGACAACATACAATTTAGTGTGGCAGTGCATTCCTGGTGTCGTGCTGGTGGCTCAGTTGGTGCTACAGAATTAGAAAAATAAATCAACACCGTGGATATGATATAGAAGAAGGAGAAGCTGATGATGGAAACGAGGTGGAAGAAAACCAATGTAGGAAGAAACAAAGAAAGGAGAAGAAGAAAGAGACGTTGACATGAACACGTTCTACCCTATATTGCAGTTATTTGGGACTTTTGCTTCCGATGGTAGATGGAAACGAAAGAAGCTTAGGTAAGAAAGATCCCTGAAGAAAATCAGGCGAGAGACTATGCTGGCAAAATTTATTTCATAATGTAGTTACTTACAAAGTGACTGTTAAAGTATAAGCATTATATCCTTTGGACGTTTCTTTCTAACACCAAGGTCTGTACTTCTTGCGAGAAAAGCGTCCATATCAAATGTATCAAATCAAAGTCCTGTATTATAATGTGGAGACAATTTTCACTTTCATTTATTAATTGGTACTAAAAGTTGCTTCGCGACCGATAACCATGTTGAAAATTTTGAGGTTTTTCCTGACATATTCTGCGCATTCTTATTTTGACCCATTAAAAATTATCAATAGTGGAATTCTTGCTATATGTCATTTTTTAAATATTGGATCAAAATACCTCGTGTTTGCTTCAAAGCATGCCAGATGATAGAAATAGCTGAACCATTTCATATAGCTAGGTACCATTAAAATGTTTTGAACACCGCGATACGTACCACGTGAGGCCTCAATTATATTAGTGACCATCAACATCATGTTCTGTGGAAGGGGCCTGGACTTTCTAAATATGTTTGCTATTGTGTTGCAAAATAGCACCAAATTAAATACGTTATATTATTGGAAAATAATTAACTCTCCTGAGATAAAATCAAATAAAATATATCAGCTTAAAGAATAAATCACATCCTCTCCACCCTCCTGCAAGAATATTAGATGGTCAGCACATTATAGGGGATGAATTTGGCGTGTGTTATATTGATTGATGTATAACTTATAATCTAACAATTGCAACTAATGTAGAATGAGTCAGCTTACACTCAGCTGACATCATGTCAAAGACATTGCGCTGAACGTCTAAAGCTTGCTGATAAAACGGAAAGAGTTGAAACTGAAATCTACAACTGCTAGATACTGTATATATCTTGATATAATAGGCAAGAAATGTGGAGTAGGTCGCAAACACCTGTTTAAGATACTCATCATATAGGGTCAGCAAACATAAAACACACTTCCTCTGCAAGCGACAACATATTAGAAAGCAAGGCCTTTTACGTAAACATCAAGCAGACAACAGTTGGTTTCATGAAAATCTCAGATTCTTTTGCTGTCTTACAAAGGAATAAGTGTAATTTATTCATTACCATACGCTAGTAAATAGGCTAAACGACATTTGCTTTCAATCCTATTTTTCTGAATGTTGGATATGCCCGAAAGTCTTTTACAACATGCCATTTGACTACTACATGATACGTGTAAAACATTTTATTAGGAAATCAAAATATAATGTTCATTCTAATAGTCAAAGTTAATTTGTAACAAATGCAATCGTTTTGTAAAAATAAAATAAGCTTATTTTGTCATAGAAAATGAAAATCTGCTGTTAATATAATTAAATTCTTAACACGATTACACTGAAATTTCTGTGCATAACGTACAGATTGAAACTACCAAAGGACCAGTACAGTAAAATAAATATTCACCGATACATATCGCCAGTAAAAATACTGCGGTAAACCGGTATAACGGTAATACTGCTCAGCTCTACCCGTTCAAAAGGACACACGGAATAAAAATATGAGGAACTTTAACAACAAGAGTTGACTACCATTAATAGAAGCTTTGCCTTTCTCTTTAAACTGGAAAATGTGTGCATGATCCCTATTTGATTAAATAAAATCCTGTTAGCATTAAATGAAAATGAAACATTAATTTATGATGATTGAAACCTCCAAAGAATCGCAATAGTTTTTAAAATAGATTATTTCAAACAATTGAAAGTAATATAATTTTGGATATTTGACTGTTAAGTGACTGACATCTGAAATGTGCATACTTTATGTGCATCTTGCATGAAAATATTACTATCTAAAACATACCGAAAATGGCCAATAATTTCCAAATGTAACTTGTTTTTCAAATACCTGGATTGCATGTACATTTCTGGCAATCACCCTGACCGGATAAGGAGTATCCATGGTGACATGACACAATGCAGTGGGCGACAGCCAGGCACTCGTGTCTTTCGGGTTCTGGTTTGAGAACTACAGCCGGAGGTTGGGCTTCTGCAAGCAAACAGATAAACGTATGAGTAAAGTTGTATAAACACGCTGATTAAACACAGAATGGTGAATGAATATCCAGCGCTTTTAAATGATACTTAAGGAATTATGTGCCGGTGAGTCGAATGGGTCGTCTACTAGAATAAGTTGTTTAAGTGTAGAAAGTGTTTAAACTTCAGGGGCATATCAATTATGTACACGACCTTGGTTTTTCAATCGAAAAACATGTAGTATTTATACCTTTCGTTCAAGTAATCATTAAGTCTGCAGACACTTCAGGGTTTCCGAGTCCTTTGCACTAGCCTGATGGCTTTCAGACTTGTGGTCAAAAGATCATTTCCATTTCAATGCAAGATTTCGATTATGCAATGCCAATGTGGATATTAATTGCAAATATATACCTAGTGAAACAAATTGCCATGACCGAAGATACCTAATCCTGCATTCGGATCACAATATTGCAAGACGGTACCTGGTAAGCATGCGCAAGTTTGGCATCCGTCTCGACCTTTTTCTCCCAGTACGTATTTGGTTTTGCAAGTCATCATGCAGAGTTTGGTTCCGGTGCATTCGTTGTGTGTGACAGGTTTCGGTTGTTGGACAAGGACGACTGGTTGTGGGGCGGGTGCTGACGATAGATACAATAATAATAATAATAATAATAATAATAATAATAATGCATTAACATTAAACTTAACTGCAGCTTGGGCCGCTTACTTAAAAAGAAACGAAAATTGATCTGGTAGTAATAACCTCAAAGAGTTATATTTGTTTCGAAAAGTTTGCAATATTCGTTTTTATTCAAGGTATAATGTTGATACTGTCGTGAAGAAGAAGACCTGGTTCGATGTTCCGTGCAAAACGTTAAGGAGGAATTATCGAAAAAATACGTCTTTTTCATAACTGAGTCTACAGCACAATTGCAGTCAAATTGCTTAACGTAAAGTCAAGTTCTAGTATATTCAAATTCATACTCCAAGCTACCTTTTTCTAATTGCTTCTAACTACCATCCAACCAAATGTTAAAGTTATATTAGCCAAACATAAGCATTGAAACATACATGGAAACTTACACGTCGTCGTTTCTTATAGGATATCTTAAACATGAAAAATTGTCATTTTAGAAGCCACAAAACAGCACATCATCTGGTCGATAGGTAACAACATCTTTAATAGTAAGTTCAAGTATAGATAGTTATTAATATTTCGAAAACCAAGTAAGCATCTGCCCAACCTTGTAAGCTGATTTTATAAATTCTTCTGTCTTTCTATAGAAGGGGAGTTTAATGAACATAAGACCGTTCTGGGTCACATTTATAGAGGTATATGATTGCAAAACTGTGTGAAGTTTACATCGACTATAGATGTGAATAGTTCGTCTATGACTGGAAGGATATGGAACATTTGTGCTCTTCACTGACATTTTGTGTCTGCTTCAATATCTAAAACTAACATGTGAATTATCGATTTTGACTTTTTGAATGTAGGATGATTTTCGATGCTGAATTTCTTCTAGGATGTTCGACATTTTCATTCTGAAACAGCGTGTTGGAAAAGCAAATTAAGACCTTTTAAAATGAAACTGCACGCTTACCCTGGCTGTGACTACATGTGCAAGACCTACAGCCATTGCTGCCGACATGACTGCTCAAACTGGCCTCACTTTTACAAGACATCATACACAGCATTGTACCGTGACATTCCTGAAAGGATGATACCAACAAATGAAAATACAGATGAAGAAGAGATATGTACAACTTTTTTTCAGTGTCCTTGTACACAAATATTGATACGATATAGTAGAATACCCTTGTTTGATCCCGGAATTTCATGTATATAATAATAATAATAATAATAATAATAATAATAATAATAATAATAATAATAATAATAAGTAGAAGAAGAAGAAGAAGCCCTTCAACAATATGAATTGAGTATACAATATATATAT
>JAECUM010057921.1:0-11970 GCA_016617855.1 Megalonaias nervosa | reverse complement strand
ATATATATATATATATATATATATCTCGCATTCTAAGAATCCTGCCTATTTAAACCGAAAATAGACATCTACTTCATTATTAGATACTTAAACTATTTTATTTTGACTTCATTTGAGGGTTAAGTGTTGCCTATTATCTGGTTAAACGTCAGTGCTTAGCCAAACGCTTTATTGCATAAACGTCAGTGCTTAGCCAAACGCTTTATTGCAGTGCTTAGCCAAACGCTTTATTGCATAAACGTCAGTGCTTAGCCAAACGCTTTATTGCATAAACGTCAGTGCTTAGCCAAACGCTTTACTGCATAAACGTCAGTGCTTAGCCAAACGCTTTATTGCATAAACGTCAGTGCTTAGCCAAACGCTTTATTGCATAAACGTCAGTGCTTAGCCAAACGCTTTATTGCAGTGCTTAGCCAAACGCTTTATTGCATAAACGTCAGTGCTTAGCCAAACGCTTTATTGCAGTGCTTAGCCAAACGCTTTATTGTATAAACGTCAGTGCTTAGCCAAACGCTTTATTGGATAAACGTCGGAGCTTAGCCAAACGCTTTATTATGTAAACGTCGGTGCCTAGCTAAAACGCATTATTGCATAAACGTCAGTGCTTAGCCAAACGTTTTATTGCATAGACGTTGGTGCTTAGCCAAACGGCCTTAGGGAAGAATGGGCTGACAACGTGTTATTGTTTTCCCAGCTGCGTTTCGTAGAATGTACGTGCAGACCGTTATTATCTCTATCAGTCAAAACTGGCAAGGGTTTTAAATATATTATCAATCTCTAAAAATGGCTGAAAAATATATTTTTTCCACCATCTACCGTCTAACATTTATCACTTATCTTCTATCTTGGGAAAGGTAACGAGTGTTTAAAACTATTTTCTATTATGAGCTTTCAAAACTTATTTGAAAATAAAATGTTCCTACTCTCATCACACGGTCAGGGTGGTCTATAATACACCTCCCACTACTACAACAAAATAAAAAAAAAATTATTAAAATAAAAAATACAACAAAGAATATGATTAAGTAAGCAAAATTTGGTGGATCACAGAGGTCATGTGGCTTAGGACTTTCAAAAAGAATTTCAGTATATTGTGGGGTTTTTTGTGGCCAAAGTTTTAAAAGGAAGATAAAAAAAACAGAGAATGATAGGATTCTGATGGCTATATAGTTTTATTGTTATCGACCTAGGGGTAGGGCTTTGGTTGTAAAAGAAAATTAGAACAATGATTAGGGTACTGACAAAGGATAAATCTGCTCTATGCTAATTCCACAAATGTGCAAATGCGTATGTATGTATGTATGTTTGTATGTATGTATGTATGTATGTATCTTCAATTTGCATATGTAGTTACGTGTAGATAAGTGGGTCCTTAAGTAAGTAGTGTGGTTAGTAAGGCAGATAAGTGGGTCCTTAAGTAAGTAGTGTGGTTAGTAAGGCAGCTTTCCATTCCGTACGTATGTTTGTATGTATGCAAGCATTTTTTTTCAGTTAGTTGGGTAGGTATGTACGTAGATAATGAGGGACAAAATAGGATACACACAGTTGGGTACGTAGGTAGCTAGGTATATTCAGATCATGCCGGGAGATGATTAGAAGACAATTTGCTAATTAAAAAAAATAAAATGTGTATGCGATTTTTTTTGTAGGAAGACTCATATCACTTACAGTGTGTGTGTGTGTGTGTGTGTGTGTGTGTGTGTGTGTGTGTGTTTTGGATTTTTAACGTAGCTTTAACAATTTTTCAGTCATATCGCTACGATGTCTGCAGTGTGACAGTATCACTTACAGTAAAGAAAAATAAGAAAACTAAATTTGAAATCCCATACAACCGTGATGTTTGATCGTTCTAGGCAGCTGACATGTATATTTCCATTTCTAATTATTAGCATATTTCCCGTGGGTCAGCGGTTCTTACCGGGGTTTTCCCGGGTTCTTCCTCCTCCGGTTACATTGGCCGCCATGTAATACCTGTCTTGTACTGAGAAATGGCGATACCCCCCCCCCCCCATAAAAAATAAATAAATAAATAGCATTCACTTAACAGTTGCCTCTGGTCAAATCGGCGCGCGAGTCAATATTGTAATTCACTGGCTAAAGAGATCGTGTTGAAATATTCCCCACAGATTTACCAGGTATCATCTACCTTTTCATTTTAGTCGTTGAACTGCCTATCGTTTTTAGGGGCACCAAATAACAGTTAAAGCGATCCCTATTAAAAACATGCATCCCAATCATAATATTTGCATGCACGAATAAACACGTCGCAGAATGTTCCCGATATGCATATTACCGGCTATTTCTGGCAGTTAGTGTTTCGTTTCAATTAACCTAACTACAACTGTCAATCAGATACGGCCATCAGTAGTGGACCGCTGACTAGTTAGACCACTGGGGAGTAAATTGAAAGTTGATTTCTCAGTGGACCGCCGACCATTTAGACTGCGAGCCAAAGGAGAATTGAGCTGCAGGACACACGGTACTAATGGTATGGAAAAATGCGAACCAGCCTGGATATGGGCGAACATTAAATACAGTATATATGGGTTTGGGAGGCCAGGATTGGTTAATAATGTAAGTTATGTTTTAGGTAAAAGAATCTTTTGAGAGCTTATCATAGTTGTAAGTGAAAAAAATACAGACATTGTTTTATTAATGGAATTTCAGTCCTTTAACAGTCTTGAGTTTGGAACACTCATTACTAAAACTAGCACCTGACTCTTTGGTGCGGAATTGAAAGCACATGTTTCAAACACATGCAGGTCCAGAAAATGCCGCGGCTCATATCCTTTCCTCTACACAGAAGCTGACATCCAGGTTTCATCTATACTGATAAATATAGGTTTGATCATGGGCACTCAGAAATTTTTTAAGTCATTGAATTTTTAATATCATGGTGTTTGCGTAGGTTTGCTGTGGGAACTGAATTAGTACCGTGATTCCTGCAGTCTCTCAGCTACCGCTTATTTACAGGAATTCTGGCAGAATGAACCCTGAACTCTAACACAGGGAGATTTCTGCCCATATTGTACGAATACGTTCATCCTGCTATTTCTTGTATATTTTAGCATAATTTTGATACTTAAAGTAAACAATAATACTTTTAAGAGGTGGTTCAGCTGTATTCTTAAATTATATATGCAATTTGTTAAAACAAGATCAAAAATTTGAAAGAAGTTGATATATTTTTATGTAGCCAAAGCGTTACAGATAGATCAATTTCAAATCTTCAACGCTTTTTAAACCATTTGTTTTAATTTCAAAATTATTCCGAAAACAAATTTTAAGAGAAAAGTAAATGTTAAGAGAAGGAACACATATTTTTTATTACAAGCTTCCTATTAATTTAAGTATTAGAAGTATTGTATGATATGACTTATAATGTGCAATTCCCTATATCTCAGTATACAGTTGATTGGTTAACTGAATATCTTCACGAGTCTGTATACAGTTGATTGGTTAATTGAATACCTTCACGAGTCTGTATACAGTTGATTGGTTAATTGAATACCTTCACGAGTCTGTATACAGTTGATTGGTTAATTGAATATCTTCACGAGTCTGTACACAGTTGGTTGGTTAATTGAATGTCTTTACGAGTCTGTATACAGTTGATTGGTTGATTGAATATCTTCACGAGTCTGTATACAGTTGATTGGTTAATTGAGCTGTCTTTATGAGTATTTGTACATGTTATGGGTTAATTAACTATTTTTTTAGTCTGGATACATTTGATTGGTTGACGCAT
This sequence comes from Megalonaias nervosa, assembly GCA_016617855.1. NCBI lineage: Eukaryota > Metazoa > Mollusca > Bivalvia > Unionida > Unionidae > Megalonaias > Megalonaias nervosa. The sequence continues at coordinate 8,222 of JAECUM010057921.1, read as the reverse complement.
ATCTATCTATCTATCTATCTATCTATATATCTATCTATATATATATATATATATATATATATATATATATATATATATATATATATCTACACACACATATGTGTCTGTGTATGTGTGTATGTGTGTGTGTGTGTGTGATTTGGATTTTTAAAGTAGTTTTAACAAATGTTCAGTCATATCGCTAAGACTGTCTGCAGTTTGTCAGTTTATAGTGTTGTCTAGCACTTGTACATCATGCTACAGACGTGTAGCATGATGTCCCACCCAGTCACTTTATCCACTACACACACACACACACACACACACACATACACGCGCGCGCGCGCGCGCGTCACACATGATGGGTTAATTGTATACATTTTAAGGGTTAATTTATAGTGTGTCATCTTTATTAGTCAGTATACGTTTGATGGGTTTGTTGACTATATGCCAAATTTAAGAACTAAAATTATATGTGGCAGTAAAATAGAATATTAAAATGCCTTGATAATTCCTATTAAGTTATTGTTTGTGTTTCAATACACGAAGGATTACTTGATATTTTCTGAGTTAGATTTGTTCATTTCGATGTGTTTTGCTCGGTTATTTATATTTTGTAAAATGACTTTTGCGGTCTAGTTCACGTATTGATATACGAGAGAGAGAGAGAGAGAGAGAGAGAGAGAGAGAGAGAGAGAGAGAGAGAGAGATGGTATACAGTAATTACTTAGCGCTATGCATATAAATCTTCTTATCTACGGTCATTGAGTGAAGTCACATCCTCTCTGAGAATTCTTACGTCACATTTGGTGATGTTTGATACAAGGTTATAGAAAATCATTTTTAGTCACCGATGAGTGCAAAAATCAGCTTCTTGAGTTCACCCAATTAGCAATTGTTCTTGTGTATTAACATCGCTAAAGATTGTTTTAGGGTGTTTAATACTTCTGAAATATACATCAAAATTATATGACGCCAGCAGAAATCAGAACGATGTTATTCAGGTGAATCGGGACTGTAAGAGTGTATTTCGTTCATTGCAAAGTGGTAAGTCTTAACGAAAACAGCAGTAAAGGACCGATGTATGCTTTTATGCGATGATTATGTTGACTTCTTCTTTGCTTCTTGTTTTTGGTTTTGCCTTGTCATATTTAAAAGCATTTGTATTCAAATAGGAAGTTCCACTATAGTATTAGTTGCATTAGCATTACTGACAGAGTATCGCAGCATCTAGTACCAGTAGTAAGAGTAGTAGCAGCAGCAGCAGTAGTAGTAGTAGTAGTAGTAGTAGTAGCTGTTGTTGTTGTCAATGTCATCGTCGTAGTAGTAGTTGCAAAAGCACAGTTTGATTGCATGTAATTAATGATTTTCAAGCAATAATTAATATTTTATTAAATTATGTCAAAATTACCTGAGTCTGGTAACCATCGAATAATTCACTCAGATTCTCACTGTATTAGAAACATCAAAATGTGCCTTGTTAAAATAGGAGACATTGACCACACGGCATCCAACTTGACACCAGTTAATTCACGTAATTGATAATATGTTTGCACTCAAGTTGACAAGTACATATTTTTGCATACACTTAACACGTAGTCTGTGAAATTTATTGCTGGACCGGCTTTGTTCTACTTAAACTTTGTTTTTGTTTTTTGTTTTCTTTTTTCGTTCTTTCATTTCAAGTAAATCTGTGTTAGTTCTAGCGATCTCATCATTTTAATATTTGTTCTCTGCAAAAATTTAGATGTATGATGGATGGAGAGATGAAAAGCAAGGCGATTTTTTTTATACTGTCTTGTGTTCGGCAAAATTGCGTAATAACAACTAGCTTGACAGAGCAACCATGGTTGTCAGGCACTTATACCGGTGTGCAGAGTATGGTCGATCGTCATTTTCGTCCACCATCAACACTAAAGTAGCAAATTGTATTAATAAATAAATAAATAAATTAGTAATCGATCCCTTACTAGAATGCGTCAGATAGCTGATTCTGACTGCCAGTGATTACATCGCACTTGAAATATGGATCAGCCATTGATTGCTGTCGTCCTTACACCAGTATGGCTATTAATAAAACCCGCTTTTCTAGCCTTTTACTCGATTCCATTTCTTGGCCTGGTATCACGGTATCAATTATGTTTAGTTTTTGTTTTTTTCTTCCACAGATCATAATGCTCTGGTTTGGTAAAATAAGTTATACCTTCTACGCTACTTCAGTATGCGTGCCAGAAACTGTCATAGAAAGCAAGCTTAGATTGATATGTGATGGGGACAATGACAAAACAGTGTATTCTACAGTTCTAAGAGAACTCTGCCGCAACTAGAATGGTCTAAGAGTTATCCTTTTACAAGAGATGTCCACTAATGTGTATCACACTTGTAAAAAAAATGATAAAAATACAAAATATGATGTACATATAAATTAACGTAATCTCCCAGGTAGTATAGAGACTTGACACTTTAAAAGCCAGCCAGAAACTACAATTCTTGCAAAAGGCATCACAGATAGCTCTTTTGTTGATTTCTTTATTCAGTGTTCCCCACAGCAGTACCTCCGTCTCACCCATCAGCTACCCGCGAGCTAGAGAACTTGTACCGTTGGGCATACAGTTTGGCTGATCTGGGCGGCTATGAGACAGCAAACCGCCGGGGTGACCAACAACCGTTCTCTAACAAATGTATCTACTTATCTGCATGTACCTGTTGTAAAAGAACACAAGCTTTGTTAAAAATTAACATTAAGCATCGTGTTTCCTACCTAAATATTACAAATTGAACGTTCATGTTCATCTCAAAAGAAGATAAAATCTTGACTCAAGACACTACACACAAAGGTTGTCCATTTCAAGTTTGTATACCTTAAATATAGAAATATGCGTCAATATAGAAATGAGCCTGTAAAAATGAAGCTCACTTTCTAGTTTATAATATACAACCGAATGACTTGAAATAACAAATAAATTTAACACCCATGACCCAGTAAAACCCATTTCTTTCTACTTGTATCTGTCAATATTTACAGAATTTAATTAATACTTCGTTTCAGAAAGAGACAGCTATCTAATGTAGTGAGACAGTGCAGTAGGAGGACTGCCTTAGCTTAGTCGCGTTGGAAAATAAGGAACGATTAGCATTGGTCATTCGGTAAATATTGTTGTACTTTATAATTATTTTTATGATATGGACACAAAAATAATGCACAAATTCAAAGTATAACATTTTCTGCCATTTTACCCCGGTGTGATAGTATGAAATTCTGTGATTTTGGTTTCACCATAACCAAAAGATGCCAACATATCACTTCATTATGTATCATAAATTTATAATGACTGTATTTTTAGTCGATACAAATTCTAGGAATTTATCATACAAGTGTATTTTTATGCGATAACATTTTCAGGAATTTATCAGATAAATGTATCACTGACATCCAATGTCAATTACAGTAATGATCCTAAAATCAATGCATGGTCCGCTACATGTATATAGAAATCATTGACAATATGTGCATCTTCAAGTAAAACTAAGTTTTATTGTCAACGAAACATGCGGAAATAATTAGCTATAGGTGTTCTACTCTAAAATAAACTATTTGAATTCTTTTTAATACATTCGTTCGTTTATAAGGAATATTTTTTTTTTTTTTTTAATTATTCAGCATGTTTATTGAGTCCACAGACAATGTTTGTTATAAGTGGTCATTCGTTAAAGATATTCTTGTCGTAAAATTTGCAAAAAAAATGTAAATTTTTATATAAATTGAGATTGTTGTTATAATTTTGTTATACTGACAAATCTAACATTTTCAGAGGTCTATCCTGTTTTAATTGACATTTTCTGGGGAACTCACGCAAGTTCACGATAACAATCAAAGACACATCCTTAAACATTTTAGTCCAAGAACAAAAACATTTGATAACTAAGATAATGCTAATGACTGAACTAACAGCTCAGGCGGACATACGAACGCACATTATGGTCACACGGGCATACACATAACACGCACGTATACAAACACAACACATACAAGCCAAACACAAGACACACCCACAAATACACAACACACGCTCGACTACACACACACACACACACACACACACACACACACACACACACACACACACGTACGCATTCATATAGATTATACGTGTATCATATTCCCTTCCTACCCACCTCATTGGGGATTAAAGGGAAAGCGAGTGAAATAATAACACTGTATTTTGGGCTAAGCCATTGATCAGAAATTAAAGAATTAACGATTTAATGAATAAACGAATGAATGAACGATAGATAATATATATATATATATATATATATATATATATATATATATATATATATATATATACTATATATATATATATATATATATATATAATTTAATTCAACTAATTGTTGTCTGGTTGTACAAAATATGTATATAGTCGATAGAGCAAATGCGAGTTAAAATTTAAAACTTCCTTGTCGCTGCATGACCAAAATTCCCAAGTATTATATATCACGGGCTTTCCAGGAAAACGATAATACATTCAGAATGAATCTTTATTATTTTTAATATTGACGTGCTTATAGGACAATATAGTTCTTGGAAAATCAGTATTGGTTTTATTCAGTTAATCGGGTCTAATTTAAAACGTCTGATTGCGATACGTTTCTGAATTATTGTTTGGATCTTGTCATAAAGCCCCATTTCTTCTTTAGTACGCACCATAACATTGGATGACTGATAAGTAACGGTACAACCAAGTGAAAAATTTTCGAACAATATTTAATATAATATGAGTACTATACATAGGAGTCTAATCATCTTAAATGTCAGAAACACCGAAGGCGGTTTGACACCATTTCTTTTGTGTATTTAATAACTTTCATTTTATACTATAGAAACTATAGTGTGCAGGATGGAACATTGCCAGAGCGAGACGTCGGTAAAAGTACTGGAGTCCTGCAAGTCTTCTACATCAAATCTACTCGAACCAATGTCATTTCCGTCAGCCCTAATGAGTGACCAACCCTTCCTCCAAACTGGAAACCACATATTGGGATACGAAAAATACAGGAGCGTGAATTTCTCGTCAGAATGGAACTCTGAGAAAATATCTGACTCTTGCATGTCCTCAACATCTGATTTTCCTGAACCGCCGATTCCGCCTCCATCACCTGAAATTGGAATCAGTCCCATCTTCAAAAGACAAGATTGCATTCAGCCGAGATGTGACAAATGCAGTAGCGGGGAATCAGCATCAACACGGAGTCCTGGAAGGTCGTACATTAACCGAATCTCTGTAATGATTCTTGCTTTTCTTGTGATAATATCTTGTATCGGATCCGCGGTAGCGTGCTCTTTCCTGAAACAGCTCATTGACAGATGCAATGATTTAGAGACCAAACTAAACAGTGCTCAAAGTACATATACTCAGGGATTACACGATGCTCAGGAATTCTGTCTTCCATGTGTAGAACTGATTCAAGGACCATTTGAAGAAGACAATTTTCCGCTTATAAACCTAACTCGGAAAACAGTGGACGGCGTAGTTCTGTGCTGCGGAAGAACGCCGTCACAATTGTCAATTATTTTAGACCTGGTAAGACTGTTTTCATTGTGAAAAATTTAAGATTGTATTCCTTATTCCTCCAACTTCCTCGGATTTCTTTGAGTGAGTTCACGCAACATTCTTTCTATCAAGGACACTAAAAAACCCACCTTATTTTCTTTTCTTTTGGACAGGTATCCTATATATGGTGGTAAAAATATATAAGTAAAATGAAGAAAAGGCGTTTACACATGTACATTATGAGCAGGTGTTCATTATCCGGAGATGTCCATTTAGATAGGTTTTACGGAATGTTTTTATGCTGAGGAAATTTTATAAATGTATTGTCTTTGGTACAATCAACCGCTCCGGTGGCCTGAGTGGTTAGAGCGTCCGCCTCGGATGCGGGAGGTCGTGGGTTCGAACCCCGGCCGAGTCATACCAAAGACTAGTAAAATGGTACTAACAGCAGCCTCGCTGGGCGCTAAGCATTAAGAGGTTAGTGTTAGGACTGGTCTGCCTGGTGTCAGGATAATGTGACTGGGTGGGACATAATGATGCTACATGTCTGCAGCATGATGCCCCAGTGCTAGACATCACTAGAAACTGCTACGCTGCAGACATCACTGAAACATTGTTAAAGCTACGATAAAAATCCAAATCAAACACAGACGCACATCTATCCACACACACACACACACACACACACACACACACACTGATTGGTACAATCAGCACTGCCGTTGCGAGTCAAAGCAGGTGATCGCTTTTAATCGTGCCCAAAAGTGATTATGTTATACTGTTATCTACATTTGATCGAAGTCGTTAATATGTCTAAAAGGAACTACTTTCTTCATTAATATGAGTCTGGGTTAAATAAGCGACATATTCAAAGTGTATAAGCAATCTTTATAAAATAAAGCCTTGTTTTGAAGAACAACTGTCAAACACATAAGTACTTTAATTTCTCTTCAATCAATGTGGAGCAAATTACATCAAAAGTTTAGGAACAACTATACAATCGACGTTATGAAGAGTGAAAATATAGCTGCATTAACAGGGAAAACAATGTATGCACTTTAATGAAAATACAACCACTCAAAACACAGACTTGCAAACGAGCAAAGTAACGAATTTTTTCCAGCATTTGGATAAGGTAAAAGCACATGCTTCTGTGAACAAATTATAAAAATGTACCTATTAGAAATGACACAGGGCATGGCTAATACTTTGAAATGTTCTTGTAACGAACTTGCGTAAATCCTTTTATATTATTTTTGCACCAATGTGCCGTACTGTTGGTACCAACTTGCATTTTGTAATGATAACGAAGATATAAATCAGTCATCTCAAACCCACTGCGAATATTTTTTTCTCTTTCAGTATATTGGGCAGAAACAAAAAGAAAAATGCGCACATGGTAGGTAGATTCTACACGTCTCTCTACCCTAAGCAGCAACGTTAAGTCTTCGTATAGTTCGTGCACAGAAGTTGCTTCAGTAACTCAACTGCATTAATTGTGAGGCTTGTTTGCAGTTGTTCCAAACTATCCATTGTGTTATCTAGTACTCCAGTAGATTGATCGTGTCGTATTGTACTTCCATAAAACGATCCACTGTGTTATATTCTGCTTCCATAAAATGATCCATTGTGTTAATATTTTGCTTCCATAAAACGATCCATTGTGTTATATTGTGCTTCCATAATATTGGTACTTTATATACGTAATTGACAGCGATCTTACTGGGAAGTCATATTGCCATTAAAATGGCTCCATTGATTTATGTGTGTGGTTGATAGCTGATCGAACAGTTTTATGTACAACATAGATGATCGAAAAGTTTGAAGAAAAAAACATAAATAAATAAATGTAGTTCATATCCACGGGAAAGTTTCTTTAAATATCCTCTATTAATCTTCATTTATGCCACACTGCAATTATTATTATTATTATTATTATTATTATTATTATTATTATTATTATTATTATTTACAGAAATACTGAACTTGACCAGTACTCCATGTGCCAACATTACTGTGGGGCGCCCGATCGGTACACCGATTTCCGCTCACCTGGTGGCAGGATTGCAGGAGGACTCGTCGTTTGGTAAGGGTTTGTTGTTCTGTTTTTAAAACAAACAACAACAACAAAAACCAGTTAAAATAAACCAGCAATAACAGCAAATGCCTTTCCTGTGTTCTATATATTAATTGATCTACATTGATTACTAGGCATAAGTAACACCAGCATGTAAAACGAGCTCTTGACGGCTCAGATGTTGCCATAATTTGGTCTTTTAGAGTAAGACAGCTTTATAACCCGATGAAAACCTTCAACTTCCAGAGGCGACCACGCTCTCTTCTTTGATGACGAACAGAAGATCGGACCTTGTACTAAATAGTTGCAATGTGAATGCGTTGTCATGGCACTATCTCGCTTTCATTGTTTTGGTAATGACCATGTTTGTTTGAAGTCTGTGATTAGCAAGCTGAACGGCAATCAAAAGTGTTCTTTAAAGATAATTTCAAGCAATGGATCATGATGGTTTGTTGGAGGTTTAAATATGTTGTAGTTCATTTTTGATGATCTTTTTATTTATCTTTTAATCTTCAAAAGCTTTAGAAAGGTGATGCAGTAGACAAAGCTTTCTTCTCTAAATGAAATCTGAACAAGATATCTATCTATCTATCTATCTATCTATCTAT
>JAECUM010057920.1:0-14272 GCA_016617855.1 Megalonaias nervosa | reverse complement strand
CTTAAGATAGCATATTGTTGTTGAGTTGTTTTCTTGCAATTTGAAGGTACAAAAAAGTATGCAATGGATTTGTGAAGCAAAATAAACAATAGAAACTATATATATATATATATATATATATATATATATATATATATATATATATATATATATATATATATATATATCTATGACAACGATGTTTTGTTTTGGACATCTCCCAGCACATATAAATGATGTATTTAGTCTGGTCAGAAAAAGGGAAAATTACAAACTAATAAGAATGTGTTTAGTCATAATTCAGTTTGATGGGTGTCTGGGGCTCGGCGAATTCCTACACCGTGAAATATCGGTCACAGGACACTTGTCAGAGCGACAGCGTCGTCTAACTTCATGTACTTCAGAGAATTAAGAGGTATCCCAATTCACCTCACTTTCGCCTCTGTTAAATTACCTGTATAAGACTGAAGCAAATATAATGAGACTTCTTGGTGGACAATGTAGCACAGCAAATGGAAACGGGGGCGGACATCCAAGGGGCTTTTTAAAACCGGTGCTGAACATTCCATGAACTGCCGGATTATAAGAAGCTCATGTCGATTAACGGCAACGACCATGTACTTCAAGCAAATAGATATAAGATTAAAAAAAGCCCCAAATATCTTGAGCGACTAAACTGGGTCAGTGGCATTGCGTAGCCCATCTTCCAGCTCTTCCGGAGCATTTAAGACTTTCACAAGAGTATTTGTGGCCAGACGCCTCTCTACCAGACCAATCGGTCATGTCAAAGACGCTGCAGCATAGCACGAACAGCATCAATAGCTTTTACCCTATGAGCCTTGTTACCTCACTGATTAGAACAGTCGTTATGGCAGGCAGTTACACAACCCAACTTTGTTTTAAGGAGATAATGGGAAAATAAAGGGAAGATAGGGAAATTAGTTTTGCTGATTAGGTTATCAGATTCCAATGCACACACCTTTCCTACATTATGCCCTGTGTGGTCAGTGGACGAGTCACATCAAAGGACGAGTTTCATAATAAATATGAGGCATTAGAGAGCTACTGTGGAGGGATTGTTGGATAACAGAGAAAAGGGTGTTGAGTAGTAGATGAGTTGGTGTTGGATTGTGGATAACATGATGCTGGTCATTTTGGATGGTATGGTGTAGGGTGTTGTTTAGTAGATAACTGGGTATTCGTAACTCCAAACAGTGTATTGGATGGTAAATGCGCGGTGCTGGATATTATATAACTTGGTGCTGGATAGTAGATAACTGGTCGTTGGTCAGTCCAAGTGGCATGTTGAATAGTAAATGGTGGATGTTCAATAGTAAATGTGGTGGAAATAAATAGTACATGACTGGGTGTTGGTCACTCCAAACGCATGTTTGATAGTAAATATGGGATGTTAGATAGTTGATGACTGGGTATTGGTAAATCAAAGTGCATGTTAAACCTATTGGCGCATTTAGCAGTACGTTGTTTCTTCTCACAATGTAATCACATAATGTTAAATTCCTCATCCGCCATATCGGCCCACTCGTATCAAATTACCCTTAAGTCCCATTTTGACCTCTGTGTCTCATAACTACCCACCCATGACCCCATTTGCTTAATGTTAATTTCCCTTATGCCCAGTATAAGCCCACTATGCTACTTATAACGAATAAACTGGATTTCATCAACAATGTAGAAATATGAATTAAATATATAAGGAACTTAATAAATCGTACAGTACATCTTAGTGTGCGTTACAGAACTATCGAGAATATATTGTGAATAAACAAGTCTTCTATACAAACAGTAAGACCGAGGAATCTTGATTGAATTTAGAAATGAATCCTATAATGGATGTTCATTACATTACACTAAATTGTCAGCAATGCTTATTTGCTCCCTAACAGTCATACTTTGATAAGAATCAATATTTGTGAAAGTTAGAGGGACAGCAAGAAAACTATGGACTTATCCATTTTTCCCAAATCAAGAACACAAGAAACGGTATAAGTAATAGGAGAAGATGGACAGTTTGGTATCTTTGTTGATAATGGTAGAACATGTGGCCCAAATGTGTACATCAAAGCTATCTTTAGTAACAAGGTTAATAAAGCAGATGTATTAGGATGAATGATTGTACAAGTAAAAGTAGGTAGCCATTACCAGCATCAGTTCATCGCATCTCATAACGCGCATATACGTGCATGTTCTGCTGGTGTAAACTGCTGTAAGATTAGTGCAGGTAAACTCATCACTATTTCAGCATCTAAGAAAGTCCGCAATGACGACTTGAATCTATACTATATGGATGATAGAAATATGTAGCGACAGAGATTGCATGATTATATAAAATATTCTCTCTCTCTCTCTCTCTCTCTCTCTCTCTCTCACACACACACACACACACACACACACACACACACACACGCACACACACCCACACCCTTACACACTTGCTTATACTCTGTATTCATTATTACAACGTCAGTAACTGTGCAAAATGTTTAAAAACTAGAATTTCCTTACCGTCTGAAGTTTTACGAAGAATAGCCGAATAATGATACATATTGTTATGTATATTTAATTTAATTGTTTGTTTGTTAGTTTTAATTTTTTTAATTCCATTACATGCCTTTGTTATGCAACATTGTTTACTGGATTTGACATTATCCAAAGCTTGAGATCAGTTCTGTTTGACCTGACTGATTTTTTGTAATTTTTTTTTTCATTTATATAAACAACTAATGATAGAAACATTATATCTAGTTGCTGAACTTGTTTCAAAATCAGTGACAGTTTTAGTAAACAACTTTTCTGTATTTATTGTTTTTGATCTTTCACAGAGTAAGAATCACTAAGTTGAGTCAAGGTCATACCTGGACTACGTGATTTGAAGCATATGTGAATTGGTAACAAACTTCTCTTTTTTCCAGAAGAATGAACTTTTGACCCTCATCTGGGAATCTGTTTCACGTCATAATTAGTCGTATAACTGTTGTTTTGATAAAGGTTTATTCAGTTGGACTTAAAACACTTGACTCGTTAAGTTGTATTATATAGTGACCAGTTTGGGTTGAATTTTATTTTCTTTAAATTACTGAATTCAAGTGATTCTTTTCCCTGGAAATGCAAAAGTGCTGTAACAAAATTCTTAGATAAAGACATTTCTTGAAATATATACTGAATTCAAAACTGGAATATTTTCTGTGATTCAAGAAGAGACTGTTGATACAGCAGCACTTCGTTGACCACAACAGATCTCATCGCCTTAAATTTTGGATTTCATCGGGACTCGAACTCAGTTTCATTCAGGACTTTTTATTACTAGGATTTCTGTTTTTAATTCTTGGATTATTCTTTTTTATTTAATTCGTAAAACCGTAAGTTCTTTTTTCTTAATTTGTCACTTTGTATTCTAGGGATATAAGTTATTTGTTAAAGTTTACAAAGCGTGTTGTCTTCACTCTTTTCTGTTAGTTTTTTCAAGAGCATAGACTCGTAACCATATTATAATAGCAGTGTGTTTGGCCTTTGTTCTCTATAGTTTCTAACATTGTTGCATTGGTTCGCATGTTTAATCGCACTCTTCGCTATCTGTCCATATTCATATTTGTCGGTACGTATGATATTATTTCTTTACAAATAAAGCGTTCATTTTCTAAGATAATCACAAAAGTTCCCTTTCCATACATTCCTGCAAGGCATACGAATAAAACAATAACGGAAATAATGAGTAACATTTTATTTTAAACATATAAGCTAAAGAAATATAAGACAATGGAAGAACTATTGCAGATAAAGATAATCATTTCATTTGAAAGATCTTTCCAACGATGACAGTTATGTGCGCTGATAAAAAAACAAAACAAAAAAAACCCTAATGGCCTGTGAATCTGACTTTTCTTTAAAGGTATAACCCTTATCCTGATATAAATATGGAATAGAGGATCTCAACGAGAATGTTTTTTTTTTTTTTTTTTTTTTCCCTTATATTCCTAGAGATTTAAAATCAAGCAAATGTGATATTTTAATAATACTATTCGCATTGAGCAGACCATCCCAAAATATATACAATTGAATATGTATTACATTTTGTGTAATATTAATAAGACTGATAATGTTACTACTACTACTACTACTAATTATAACAGTAATAAGACTAAATGTGACTAATACTTCTACTCCTATTATTATTATTATTAGTAGTAGTAGTAGTAGTAGTGTTTTTTCTTTGATCGGCCATCACAGCAACATGTTTTTTTTTTTGATATATTTATTTGTTGGCTTTTTATTGAATATATAAAGTGTAAAGTGTGAAGACTTAAAAAGATTATTTATTAAACGGAGATGTTCACTATGCTTGTCTAATTTACTTATATTTTCCCACTTCATACAAAGTAAGGACTCAGCTCCTGAAGTCTGAAGCTTGCGATGAATCCAACCAGTTAAAGGAAAATGTATGTTATAAACTGGCGAGCGTTTAAACACACATGAAAATAAGATTGAATAATATGTCGAAATTTTAGGTTATACCGCATTTTGCACTTTATATTGTAGATGGCGTAAAGAATTAAAAATAAATAGTGTATTTTTAAGATCTTACTAACAGGTTATCAATAATTCCAAACAAAACAATTTAAAACATGCCACGTGCTAGGAATAAAATATATACATTGTTTCGCTTTTCATTAAAATCGAAGAGCGAATAATAGCAGGCCATAATAAATCCTCTCACGTGATCTCATCAAATACGAATCCAAAAAGTGTACAACAAATGTAGAAAGGCAACGGAACTGGGGGAAAATCTTTACGTGCAATATAATTTATTCATTTTCATGCAAAAAGTCTCTTATTCTAATTTAATGCAACAGAGAATCTCAACGAGAAAGTTTTCGTATGATACTTATAAAGTTTAGAAGCAAGCAGCTGTGCTTTCTAAAGTGCTAGAGCATTTAAATAAAGCTATATGGAAAGAATATTTAATCAGATTTGAGATTTTAGTTTATACTATATTTTTTGGCAATGTATGCATTAGTTTTTTTATACATTAATTTCGCTCTGTAATATCTGCATTACTTTTCCAATCTTCATTGCAGTCTAAGGAATTTAATCAGTATAAAAAAGCTTTCATTTTCAACATCATCAAACATAAACCCGCATCCATGAGTTTCAACTAAGCATACTTAACAAATAACAAGTAAAGAAAACCTAAGCTTAAAATTTATGCACAATAATCGAATAACGAATTAGAGCAGGCAAAGGAAAATAACTTTATCATTGATAGATATCCTTCACGTTAAAAAAATTACAAAAGAACGAAACAAAACCGCAAAACAATATGACTGACAATAATTATTTACACATAGATTGATGCATGGAACCTGGTTTAACCTGTTTATATGTATAAATACTGTAAACCAATATACATACTTTCTTTCCATATGTCCTTAACACATGGACAGAAAATAAATATCAGGAAAAAAAAACTTAGGGAATATATCCTGCCGAAAATATAAAGCATCCGTTGTACATATTTATAGCTGGAATTGTAATTTTTAAGTTTACAGCAGAGCATTATATTGTGTCAATAAAATTTGGAAGTTACAAATACACACATGTATGTAGGTAGATAGGTAAGGTAGGCAAGGTACGTAGGTAGGTAGGTAGGTGTGTGCGTGCGGGTGTGAATGGATTTTTTGACACCAACCGGTCAGATTAAGATCGAAAATCAAGTTTATTCCAGTTGTCAGAGTTAAGTTGTAACTTTAAAATGTGTATCTTGATTATTTGATTGATTTATTTCATAGTCATTGCTGGTTTAATCAATTAAACTAAATGTATCTGGATCCTTTTATTTACTTTACTGATTTCTTCAATTTCTTCCTTTTTCTTTTGTTTTTGTCACTAATTTCGTAAATTGCCAGTGTTTCGAGTCTATGCTCTTAAATGAAGTAGCAGCAAGCTTTGTAATATTTAATAAATAATTTATTACCCTAGAATATAAAGTGAAAATGTTTAATAAAGAACCTACGTTATTGCGAATTGAATCTCAAATAATCATAGAATTACCGACACAGGTCATAATAATTAAAGTTCTGAATAAACGTTAGCAAAAATCCAAATTAAGTCCAAGGCTGAAAGTGTTGATGTGCCTGTGATGGCTCGTAAAGTGTTGATGTACCAACAGTCTTCTTTTGGATCACAATAATCTATTTCCTGGTTTGAAGTCACTAAAAATCCCAGTGAATGTCTCTGTCCAAAAATATTATTTTTATGAGCATACTGTATTTCCAGAGAAAAATCACTTCAAATAAAGAATTTGAAGAAATAAATTCCAACTCAAATGAACTATTGGACACAACAATACAAAATTTGATTATGCTAGATCTTAAAGCACGAATAAGAGACTTTCAGAAAACACCAGCTATATGACAAGCTAAGACCCAAAACAAAACCCCAGATGTTCTTGTTGTTGTTGTTGTTGTGGGGCTTAACGCCATTTTTCAGCACACGATAGGCTATACATGGCGGCCAGTATTAATGGTGGAGGAAGAAACCGGGAAATCCGCGGAAAGAACCACCGACCCACGAGAAGCTACTGGCAAGCTTTCTCACATATCCAAACCCCAGATGAGGATAAAAAAAAAAAATTCATTATTATAGAGAGATCTTGTTTCTAATTAGAAAGTCCCTCACCGAAATCACAAAAAAACATATGACAATCATCATGTACTCTAGCTACAAAAAATAAAATTTCCTTCACTCAGCTTCAGATAACGATCCTTATTTTGAATTTTTACCAGAAACCGTCATTGAATTTGGAATCGGTCACCCACTAGATACTATGTTTTATAACTCACATCTAATAAATAAATAAAAAAAATAAATAAATCAACAATGCAAATTAAATATCCATAACACCAAATAATAATTTCATAACAAAATATGTATTTTTAAATAATTGATCTTAGAGAGAGAAAATCTGTTTCTTTCTTTTCTTATATGATTGGTGATTTTGCGCTATTCACCATTGTTGGCATAGCATTTAATTGTCTGGAAAAGTAAAGCAAATACTCAAGAGCAAATTAGATCATAAAAGTTACTAAATGTGTTACAAGGCTCAAACCGGGCAGTGAATGTACCGAAAATTATTTGTCTAAAGTATCCAGTATAAAGTCTCTTGGTATTTGCTAGTCATTTATTGGTCACTGAATGGATGATAGTGCAAGAGTGACGAATCCAGGGACCCAAGTCTAGTAACTTATTCATTTCAATGGTTCTGCAAGTATTTCTCTCCGTTGACTTAAAGATACAATCTAACTCCAGGCATCGTTGCAATTAATTCAGCGTTGGAATCTACAGTCTATCGCATTAAATGTGTGTTATCCTGTAGTGATTATTTTGCCAGCAATCATAAAGTTTAAGACGCGAAAACAGCTTTTTTAATCAAAATGCTATCAACAACAGGATTTTGACATGATTTTAGGAAGCAAACCCATCATGTTTGCATGTAACCACTGGTAATTTACAATAAAAGCTGTTACTAGAAAATCATTGTGTATTATTGTTTTGGTACAAGAAAGTAATGATACAAAATAAAATTCATCCCGAAGTGATGTGTTTCTTTAGTTAGTTGAAACAGAGAGGGAGGGAAGGAGAGATGTCCTATTTATTTACGTTGGGCTTATGTTATCATATCTTAATTATTCCGATGTAATTTGCCAAAAAGCATGTTCTGCACATACATATTTAGCATTTACTATTTACCCTTTTTAGAAAGCAAGCTTTAGTAAATGATTCCCATAGTTGACCCTGGTGAAGTGTCAATTTATGTGCGCCTTAGGTAACTAGCTAATTTTGCAATTCTTCGTATGCTACTGAAACGAAAACAAAACACATACATAACTACTGAGGATGACAACATATAAAGCTGCTCACACCGTTGTGCTATGACAAACATCGGATTCGATATATTTCTTAAAATCCACAGTTTGTGGCTCATCGTTTTCTTTCATCAAGTGCAGTTTATCACACAAATCACACCAAGCCCTCCTCCCTGTCTGATCTATAGTAAAATTCTTCCTCCATTCAAAAAAACTATTATACAGACTTTCATTTCTGTTCACAAGTTTTATGTAGTCAGCAACATCTTTTACTGATGAAAAGTCATACACATTGATGTATGAGTTAGGCACATAGCCACTCAAAATGTCCATACGTTTCCAGTTCACAACAGGAATCTGATCCCGGTCTAGAGCGTTCCAGTATTTTTCAGTTATGTAGTCCTTGCACTGAATGCTCTCAAAAGCGAGATAAAATCGGTATTTTTTTAATTCGCGGTCACAGTCTTTATTTTCATCGCCCCGGTCTGTCCCACACTTTCGATTCCCATCACAATTGTCAAACAATTCAACATCTATGTATTTTGACAATTCGTCAGTTATAAGATACTGGCTCACAGGATCTATAATGTTACTTACGGCCCTAGCTATGAACTTGGTCTTCTCAGAATATATGTTTCTCTTATAATAATTTTTATGGACCTTGTCCCTTTCGGCTTCATCTAAGTGTAGATATCTACCATAAGGGTCGAAGATTGTAGCGTCTGATCTGTACCACATAGTCCAATTGAAAATATTTCCAAATATGTTCACATCGCCAAAGATACAAAATGGGGGATCCGAATTGTGAATTATCCACACCTGATTTAATTTTGACGCATTTGGAAACTGGACCGTTCTTTTTGTACCCATTTCCCAGGAAGGGATCCATATATCAGCCAGATGAAATAACACTGCATCACTTTCCATCAAAAGTTTCGTATTATCTGTAATTGAGCACCTAAGGGGACATTTCCGAAGATGTCCATTCACATGATTAAGATATTCGAATTTGCTGTCGTCAAACTCGGTCCACAAAATTATTAATTTCAAGTTATTTCTGATCGTCCTTCTGGCAATCAACCCAACAGTTTGAAAATGGGTTGGCCTCTTAATCACAAAGTCATTATACTCATTTAGCTGTCGAATAGTTGTAAGAACATATATGATTAAGATTGATATTGTACAGAAAAACAGCGGTCTCACTCGTCGCACATTCATATTCATGGCGCTTCCTAGATTGATACATGGATGATTTCTAAACTTCATTTCGAATGACCTGAAATTTAATAAATTCTATATTTAAAATAAAATATCTCTATAGCTGTTCATACGCATGTATTTGAATATATGTGACTAGCATAAAACGGCTAAACATTTAATATTGCCTTAATCTATAAATATTATAGATATATTAATTTGCGTCATTTGCCGATGGAGTTTTAAAGAAAGTGTTGTGGAGATAAAGTCATAAGCGGTTCTCGGTCCTGTTAAAATCAACCAAACTTTCTAAAATGACTTTCATTGAATTATTTTGCTTTATCATAATACAGTGTGTCATAGGTCCGTCATACATCTTAGAAAGAGCTCTCATGCAAATATTAGTGTCGGATTGAGAACAACTGCACGTTTTAAGTCAGAAATTGAACTGGAGATTAGCACAGGAAACATCTTTTTTTTATAACATTTCAAAGCAGAAAAAGAAATAAATAAGGTGTTAAGTAATCTATTAATCTGAGTGCAAATATAAAACAAAATACAGTAATGACAAATAATCGAAGTTTTGTTTTTGAATTAGACTATCACACTTATGACTGATAATCAAATCCTATTTGGATTCAGACCTGGAAGAAATACCGTTTACCAGTGTAATAATTGCCTTTGAGATAGATATCGTATACTGAAGACCAACATCAAGATAGCCTCTACCATGTCCTCAAAAATGCCATACATTGCTATACTTTGTTATCCCTCCAACAAAATATGTTGTTAGATTTTGCGCTTTCCTTTTTCCCATGTGAAATGTTCTGCATGAGATGAATGATATGCAGTCTTAATTATGTGAATAGCTGAGTCTTCATTTAAAGTAAATGTCATGAAACTTTTAAAATATTTACTGACCTAATATCCTTTCCAAGAGACTCAATATCGGATAAAAAAAAAAGGCATTAACACTGGAATTAGAAATGATCAAAAAGACGTGGATCTGTTTCTAATGGACTCTCTCTCTCTCTCTCTCTCTCTCTCTCTCCTTAACTAATATGTATGTATGGCTCGATCTTTATAAACATGTCGTCAAATGCAAGGTCAAATCCGCTTACTGTAAGGCTTCAAGTTATACGTTTGTAAATATATATATATCATGCCTTAAACTCTGAGAATACATTGAAGTACGTGTAATAGCTTGTGCGTCCCATTGCAATATTTTCTCTGTAATATTTTCTTCGGTATGATATTCGCCCATTTCCGTAGTAGAAAAGAACTCTTCATGAAACCGAATGGTAGAAACGTCGAAACCTCTCATAGAGTGATTGTTCTGGTGAATAATATATTAACATTATCTAGCTGATTTATTTGTGGCTGCATGTTAATAGTGACCAAATGTATAACTGGAGTGGCAGTAGTGTGAAAATGATACATAATTTGTAATGTTTAGAACCCAGTGTATCACACAAATGCTGATGACTGGAGCATAATAGCGTCACCTACTTTGATCTTCGTTGTTTGTGACCGAGTGATATATTTTAGTCGTCACACCGCACATTTGAATTATATGAATATTTGACTCGACGAGCATATATTTTGCCATGTCATAATCTCTTTCTTCGTAATGTTTTTTGTGCTCATGGTGGATCAATGAAGGGGGTGTGTGGGCAATGCAAGTGTGGGCTAAACCAAGAATTCAGGAGAAGTGAGATTGGACAATGGACATGTGAACCAGGTCAAAACTTCTCGTTTACAAGGTTTACAAGGATTTAAATGAGTCATACGTTGTTGTGAATCGAACATGCTGTACAAATGACTATATGAGTCATGAGTCATATGTTTCATGAAATTGTTATGTTTATTACAATTGATCATCTTTATTTCAATTGATTATTTATTACATGAGATTATATGAATCACATCTTGGTTTTACTGTATCATGTGTCTACAATTTTGAATATATGAATCACATATTTGTTTCCCCATTTCTGAGTGATTGTATCAATTATTTTTTTTTTTTTTTTTTCATAAGGTTTCATAAAGTCACAAATTCATTCGCATATAACACATGTTTGTGTGAAGTAACTAAATGAGTCGTATGTTTAGAGCTTGAAAGAATCACTCTGTATATGTTATAGAGAATGCACATATATTTATTAATTCATTTCATAAATTTCCATCTGTCATCACATTGTGATTGCGTTGTCATTTAATCCAGGCATCCATTCAAGTCAAATCCTGTTACAGTACCGTTATAATATACAACCGAATCTATATTATATTTTAGTTACTTATAATACCGCTCATTCAGTGTGTCACAAATAATTATTGGTAACCATGTACTGTCTGACACAATAACAAGTAATATACATGACTTGAATATGTTATACAAAATCTAACATTTTTTCTTCTCGCTTCCCTCCCCCCCCCCCTTTTCCCGCCCCGTATACACACACAAATGAAGTATTTAAACACACTTGAAAAGAGTATTGAATAGTAGGTACTATGTTTAGATTATACTTTATTTTCCAATTTATATTGTAGTCGGTGTAACGAATCAAAAATAAAGCGTGAATCTTGAAGGTCATAAAACTAGCTTATCCATGAGTCCCAACAAAGAATATGTAAAATATAACACGTCATAGGAATATAATATATTCATTTGTTTCCGTTTTTCTCTGAACTAGAATAAGCGAACAGTAGAGGGCCAAAGTAAATCCTGTCACGGGCTCTGTTTAGCCTCATTCAATACTGGTCTAAAGGACTGTAGAAAGACCATGGGTCTGGGAAACAATATTTACAGAAAGATCGTTGCATAGAACCCGATTTATTTATTTTCATGAAAAAAGCCTTTTCTGCCAATATAATACCACAAAGAAACTCGTCGTGAAAATTTTCGGATTACACAAATACATTTTAAAAATGGACGAACTGTTCTTTCTAAAGTATGAAGGGCATTTAAGTGGAACCTGTATAGAAAGAATGTGTAATCATGTGTGAGGTTTTTAGCTGATACCATTTATTATGACAATGTATATATTGTGTATTTTATACATTAATTTGTTATTGTAATATCTGCATTACTGTAATCTTCATTTACTCAATTAAAAACACAAGCATTCGTTTTCTACATCATCAAACCTAATCCCTCATCCACGAGTTTCGACAAAGCGATCTCAACAAAAAACATTTGTAGCGAGAACAATTATTTTCAGAAACTTAAAATTTACCACAGTAATCGAACAACGAATTGTAGCGGCCCAAGTTAAATACCTCTATCAAGGGATCAAGATTCGTTACATTGTTCAATAGGTTGTAAAGGCTCGTTCAGTACCTTGGCGAGACCGATGTAGAGTATCAATTATTTTTAAAGACAAACTGCATGAGATGAATTATTTATACATAGACTAATGCAACTATCTTATTTATGTTTTAATCCGTGTAGAATGCGACCCTGGCCCATCTTCGGAGAAGTCCTAGCTCTGAAATTTGTTTAAGTGAGACTGCATTTCGGCCGCCTCCATCTTAGAGAAGCAATTTATGCAATCCGTCTAGTGAAGATAGACCAAAACAAAATAACGAAATCCATGAATGATTACAGAAAGACAATGTATCTCTAGATACATCCATCTTCAACTCAGCCTTATGTCTAGAAGAGATCTCAAACTCATTTATAACACTCAAGCCGATCAACTCAAACATAAAAAGTTGATAAAGGTGCAATTGTTTATATACTGATGGATCTAAGAATTAAACTAAAATAGACGAAGGCCATATTTGATCCTTCTTAAAACATATGAAAGTCGGAGAATTTTATATGATCCGTCAGATAGATTCTGATATAAACTGTTGATGGCTAAAATGAATCGGGCCCAATAGCCTCGGGAGGATCTTCTGTTTCATGGCGTGGATGAAAGTGAAAAATAATCTTGGATCGGGAACAGAAGAAAAAGAGCCCATTCACTTGAATCATCTGTTGTAGTGACAGCCAGTATTTGAAACATTATTTTTACATCAATAATGTCTTTGCTGATGCATTACCTCTGACGCACCTAATGAAATGCATGAATTTAACTCATTTCATTCTTGTACTAATGAGGGGTCGAGGTGTTTCAGTAATTAACATGCCGGACTCAAGATCGAAAAGTTGCCGATTCAAAACCTACCATCAGAATAACCTGGGTCATCTACTGTGGCGTGTCCTTGGGGAATGGACATTTAGTTCTCTTTTACCTATGACACATATTTATGATGATGTGAGACATTCGCATTACATTGCTATAACCTCTTGTCATTCAACATCATAGCATAAGAGGTATACACTTTCATCCTGTAGCTTTCCTCGCTAGAAAGTTTACTTTTTTTGTAAGGTTAGTATGGGGTATGTCCTGAAAAAGAAACATTCGTTGTAACATTATATAGCTGGAACTGTAACTTTCAAGTTTTTATTTGTGCATCATATTGTTTCAATATATGTTCGAAGTTACACAAATGCACACACACATACGTGTGTGTGTGTGTGTGTGTGTGTGTGATTAAATGTTTTCCACACGAATCGGTCAGATTATGACGGAAAATCACGTATATTCGTGGTGTCATGGCGAGGTTGTAACTATTAAGTTAAAATTTGTATCTTGATTAATTGACGGATTGATTTTTAAAGTCATTGCTGATTTAATTAGACAAAGGGAATGTATTTAATCATTTCGTTTATGTTACTGATTGCTTCAGTTTCTTCCGTTTTCTTTCATTTCAGTTACAAGATTCGTAACTTATCCATTCCTAAACAATAATTTATTTATATCGAAAGAAAAACATTTTTAACTAATTGGTAATATTTAAAAAAATCTTTTCTTCCTTTTTCTTTATGTATGGCGATTTTGCATTGTCTCTAAATTTTGCATAATTTGTGATATTGTCGAGAACAGTACAGATCAGATTAAGTTACCAAATGCATTATAGGTAATAAAACGGTCCGATAAGGTACCGCAAATTATCTGTCTTAAGTATAAAGACACACCTTTTCATTTCAATGGAAAATTCTAACATGAACAATCATCTCACAGAGCAAGAAAACAACAACACCAAAAAAGACAACAGAACAGCGGATGTACATGAGCATGTTGCAATAGTAGTGTTGCAACTGATGCCAACCTGTAAACGCTTAACTATTGTCTGAGTACGTATGAAACTTTATGAAAGTTGCT
>JAECUM010057919.1:0-11614 GCA_016617855.1 Megalonaias nervosa | reverse complement strand
GAGAGAGAGAGAGAGAGAGAATTTTAAAGTCAAACCGACCAAAGAGGGAGAGACAGAGACAGAGTTTTAAAGTCAAACTGACCAGGGAGAGAGACAGAGACAGAGACAGAGAGAGAGAGAGAGAGTTTGTGGTCGGTTGTACTGTTGCTAAAGCAGAATAATGACTTAGATCAACTGTAAATATATAAATATATTAAAATATTTTAATTACCTCTTGTTGGTTCGTCAGTTGGCTTAGTTTCTATTCCACATTAATTTCCATGCACCGGTATCTGAATGGCGTAGCTATCCAAGTGTTGCTACAGCTCTACTTTTATCATTAAAACCATCTTTCATGTTTAAATCATAAGTGTGTATTATACTGATTTAATCAATGTGGAGAAAAATAGAAACCAAGAAAAGAAAACAATCAACTTATCAATATGCAGAGGTGATTGTAAATGGCCACTAAAGGCATAGAACTACATTTTGTAGCGGACACACTCGGGGATGTGAGGAGTTCATTCACTAGGTCAATACACAGCTGCTTGTAGTAAATCTGAACTCCGTTAAAAGGGCAAATATATGTATTTGTATGTGATATAAATAAAATATATGTACAGTATGTACGCTGTATCAATGATATACCACTCGTTGTATAAATTTTTCATTAAAAGGAAACTCAGCAAGCTTCGTTTCCTTTTAATGAAAAATTTATACATCTCGTGGTATATCATTGATATAGCGTACATACTATACATATATTCTATATATATATATATATATATATATATATATATATATATATATATATATATATATATATATATAGATATAAAATGTAAACATCAAGTGGTATATCATTCATACAGCGTACATTCTATACATATATTTCATTTATATCACATACAAATACATATATTTGCCGTTTGAATGGAGTTAAGATTTACTACAGGCTGTTGTGTATTGACCGAGTACATGAATTCCTCACATCCCCGAGTGTGTCCGCTACAAAATGTAGTTCTGTGTCTTTTGTGGCTATTCACAATTACCTTTGCATATTAATAAGTTAATTGTTTTCTTTTTTAAGTTTCTATTTTTCTTCACATTTATTAAATCAATATAATACACACTTATGGTTTAAATACGAAAGATGGTTTTAATGAAGACAGTAGAGCACTATAAACACATGGTTACCTATGCTATTCACATGAACGCTAAGCCATTCAGATACCGGCGCATGGAAATTAATATGGAATAGAAATTAAGCAAAATGACGAGCCAACAAGAGGTAATTAAAAGATTTTAATATATTTACAGTTGATCTAAGTCATTATTCTGCTTTAGTAACAGTACCACCGAAAATAAAACTCTCTTCCTTTGGTCGGTTTGACTTAACTTTTATCATCATTCATAAGTCCAGAGACATCGTGGGATAACACAAACGAAAATCCTCTACGCTTGTCATTTATAGATTTTAGCCCGTATCTTGCTATGATGGTCAGAGAGAGAGAGAGAGAGAGAGAGAGAGAGAGAGAGAGAGAGAGAGAGAGAGAGCTTTGGACATTTTCTTATTTAATTAATAATAATCGATTTTAGAACATTATAAAATGTTTAAGAAATAACAACAACAACAAGAAAAAATTAAATACATCACACTATGTGTACGACGTAACTGAGAAATTTACCGTATAATGTCGACATGGTTTGCAACTTTGTGTCATTCATAAACACTGTAGTTAAATCCCAAGGAAACTGCACACATATCGTTACGACGAAACATGTTATTGTAGGTTACTTGGTGTAATTTCTATTTCAAAGTTTTAATCCAGCCCAAATTCCTTTTCTCTCATTCTCAATCCACATTTCTGCGTAGTTTGTCCGTTGTGCATGAGAAAGGAGGGGGAAACAGAAATCAGAAAGGATTGCGATGAAAATGTGTACCATATTAAATTAATTTAGAAAACGGGGATTATTAGTACTTTTTCTCGTTATTTTCATACGTCACTTATAATTAATGTGTGGAAATTCATCATTGATCTAGAATCAACTGTACACGGTCGCAATAATGTTTATATATGCGTATTATTACGTCATGGGCGGATCACAATTTTATATACCAGTAGTATTGGTATATCAAATTGCTTTATACCAACTCTTTAAAAACCATGGGTTTTTGTTCTTCATATATATATGATTGGTGTTAATTATACAAATATATTCAGAAGTCATTCCACTGACTGGTACCTTGTTTCAATAACATATCGCATTTTTTCAACAATGCTTTCACTTTGGTCAATGTCTAAGCTTTATACGTTTTTATGAAATTTTAAATTTTGTGCATTTTACAAAACAAGTTATTTATTAAAAATTTTATTATGCAGACAATATAAAGTTACAGCTTGTTGTTAGTATCGTTGTCTCTGCTGTAACTGGATGTGTTGCCCACACCCGCACATTGTAATCAAGCGTGGGGAATTGAAATCGTAATATGCACCAATCATTAAATGCAGTCTGTAAATTCAAAATATAATGACTCTTCGTTCATCTATGCAGAATTCGACTGTCACCTGAAGTTTACTTTATATTATTTGGTAGGTCGCTATACTAATTATTTCAGCTACTACGGTATGAAACCATTTTAGAGGCAACCAGTACTACCTGGGAAATAACTATTTGATTTGTTATATCCAAGCGTGTGATGCTGTATCGTGTTTAAGCAAGGCAAATGGAGAACAATAACTAAATAGGACTGTGACGCAGTCTTATCAAAGATTTTGTCAGGTACTCTCTCTCTCTCTCTCTCTCTCTCTCTCTCTCTCTTAGATTCATCTCTCAGCTGTGAAAACACATTCACGCTAGAACATGAAATCAGTTCTGAGGATTTACAACTTGCACAAAGGACGATGCAAAGTACTTCGTTAGTATAAACATCTGGCAAGCGACATCAATCTCGAATTCTTGTTATATACTCAGACATCAAACTCGATTTCGTTTAATATGCCCAAACAAATTGTGAAGTTTACAACTTATAATCATGCTTATATATGTTTTACTTTGTTTGGAAGAAAGTTTGTAAGTTCCAATGTTCTACTTGCGAATCAGTACCAGTAACTGGGATCGTCATTGTTTAGTCAGTTGACAGTACATGACCTTCATTGTTTTGTCAGTTGACAGTGCATGACCTTCATTATTTTATTAGTTGACAGTGTAAGAGCTCTTCATCGTTTTGTTAGTTGACCGTGTATGACCGTCATTATTTTTAGTTGACAGTGGAAGACCATATTTTGTTAGTTCATAGTGTAGGACCTTCCTTGTTTTCTCAGTTGACAATTTAGCGGTTTCATTGTTTTGTCAGATGGCAGTGTAGAATCTTCATTGTTTTGTCAGTTCGCAGTGAATATTGAGGTATAATTGAATCACTTCCAGAGGATGGGTTGAAGAATGGAAAGTGTACTTCATTCCTAATATAACCAATATTTCCACCACTCTTTTACTGTAAATCTATTTACTTGAGCATATGTTGATCAATACACAAATTTGTCTAATATTTGTGCGTAATTACTCAAGAAAGTTTGACTTTTAATGCCGTAGCCAAATTTGTTTATTCTCTCTCATGTCATTTACACCTAAAAATTTCTCTAAACTGAAGTCTATATATAAACTGCCATCTATATCTAAAGTGACATCTATATTGAGACTAGCATGAAATTAATTGTTTTTCCAAGGCATTCAAATTTGACACTGTACCGTTTTATGCAAATACCATTCTTTATTCACCTTCAAGTGGAACGGACTTGCATTGGGGTAAGATTGTGGAATATTTCAAAAGAAAATAGGGATAATAAATCTTCATTGTTTATTAACCGCTTAATATTAACGGAAAATATAAAAAAATTTTTAGATTAGAAAGTAAAACCGAAAAATGGAAATTACATACACAACACGTTCAAATAAATCTTTAAAGAGGGAAACCCTAAAAGGATACAGTTGAATAAAGGTTTTATGACAATCAAAATTAAGGCCGTGTTGGAGAAGTAAACAGTTACACTTAAATGCTCTTTCTAAAAACTAGCATCTGTTGCAGAAAGGTTTCATGGAACTATAAAACCAGAAAATAGTTTGACTTTGTACCAGGACTATTTGAATGATCAAAAGACAAAAATCCACTTGACACAAGCAAGGAAGAAAACCGATTAAAAATCATTGATAAATATATTTTGATAGTTGACAAATGAAACTTTTTAATGGCTAAATTTCTACTAGCATAATTGGCTACCTTCCTAAATATTGAAATATTTTAACTTATGCAAGTAACTAAGTGAAGACATAAATGGAGAAGATATAGAAAAATATATTTTATGAACAAAAGTTGTTTGTACAAGACAAACAAGATGATGTATACAAAATTGAAAAGAACTTAAAGACCTAAAAAAGAACGACGAAATAGAAAGAGTATGATGAATTATTTAACATTTCGAGACCACCTGAAAATGTTACGACATTAAATAAAGGACAAAGGAAATTAAATCCAAAATGTATCAGCTAAGTATCATATTTATATAAAAGACAAATGTGACAAGGCGACATCGATATAAACAATGTCATAGCATGATAATAAATTGCACCCCTTGCAGGATAATCAATTACATCACAAAAAAGTAAAAGGTAAGATTAAAAAATGTGCAATTGATTTTCCATTCATTTAGAAAAGCTTCAAATTAATTTCAATGTAAACGGCTACAAGCTACTTTACATGGTAAACAAAACTACTTGGAACTTGTTCGAATCATACAAGCGTTTAAGCTTCTTTAAAATTTTATACAAACAAGATATAGTTCTGACTCACTCAATTAACAGTGAATCTTTATTTGATAAATGTTTGTTTAAAGACGAACAACTTAAACTTATATATAACATATTTAATCACAAAGAATTACTACTAACTAACCACTAATTAAGCAAAATCAGTTGGAAATAACTTTAACAACATGTGGATAAAAAAACCAGTACATATTTCACAGTGTTTACATATTCAGATTTTCAAGGTACATTTGTTCCTCCGAAAGCTTTGCCTTGGGACGATTTACTCCGAAAGACGCTGAACTTCAGAAAGATTTTCTCACAGCTGTAACTTCATATCTAGGAACTGAACTGGTACAATTAAATGGTACAATTAGCAGCTTTAAACTGCTACGAATAAAACGGAGACAACCTGATTGAAGAATTGGAAAAACGAGACAAATATCAGACATGCAATGATTTTGTTAAAGCTTGTATTATAGTGGAGGAAAATAAACGATTACAGCAAACATAGCGAATATCAGTGCGAGAAAAACAACAGCGAGTAGGGCTAACACTGTACAACTACATGTATACCAGTGGACGATATGTGTTGTGCACTACATGCAGCGAATGCAAAACATAGAATTGGATTTCCCGTCTGGATCTGTATAGAGGCTTACATTATTTACCTAAGAACAACCAATTTCATACTAATTTCTCGAATTTAAATTATGAATTACCCAAGAAACACCAGTTTTGTACTTATTTCTCGAATTATGAATTACAAAATGCTAAACCCTTATGAAGATAAATTTGCTTTCCGACTTATTTTCGTGTGAGTTAATGGATATTATAAACAATAAAAGAGGGTACAATTAACAGTCTGAATATCAGCATAGTAGACGAAGATATAAAAGTAATAGTCTTTCACGGCATGCCTGTAATATATTTTTCCCATGTCAAATAAACTGTTGTAGTGGGAGAGATATCTTTCAACGACCCAAGTGATTTTCCTTTAAAAACTGGAACAAAAAGAGATTAAAAAATCAACTACTAGCGACTTAAACCTTACAAATATACCGTGCCTGCAAATGGGGCAGAAACAGTTAATGCAGCAAGTAATATTTTGTACAAAAAACGAGTTTATACTCAAATGATCAACTTTCTAAAAGAAATAAAAGCAGGGGAAAAAGTAGACAATAAATTAATTGATATTGAACAATGTAGTAATGAAAAGAGCTCACGAAATCTCCCATCTTCAAAAACATATTGCTAAAAGTAGACAATAAATTAATTGATATTGAACAATATAGTAATGAAAAGAGTTCACTAAATCTCTCATCTTCAAAAATATATTGACACGAGCATGAAAAACTAATTTCGATGAAGGGCAGCTGATTAGACAGAGAATAACTACATTATCTATTGGTATTCAAGACCCTACAAAGGGCAAGGAAAAAAGGGGTGTCATTAACCAACCCTAAGTGATATGACAAACACATTTAACTACAAAGGTGCATGAGATGCATGGTTTTTGAGACTTAGATGGAGAAGAAAAAATACAGAAAATCTCTGAAAAGCGTTGGCATTTAACAATGTGTGCTGAAACAGTTACTAAGGCAATTGAAGAATGAAATCTGATAAAATATTCGACACAAAGGAGTTGATAAATGACTTAAAACAAAAAGTACCAAACATAATAAACAACTAATACTGTTACACTATCAGAACTAATACTGCTACAATATCAGAGTTGCAGAAAAAGAAAGATTCAACAGAACTGACGAAGCAGACAGAGAACGTGAAAAACGAAACGAATGGAAATGAAAGTTTCATAAGATCTACAAAAACAATTTGCAAGTTGTAGTTTGCAAATTTGAATGATAACATCGAAAAGACACTTTGTCTTAATTTCACAACAAATTACACGCAAAAGACTATGCAAGTAGAAAACTGGTTAACAACATTGGCGTGGTTCGAAGTATTGGTTTTGACGCATTTCAGACTGAATTGAGCACAGAAACAATAACAATGAATCTTGCATGAGGTACATAAATTGATTACTAAATAAAGTGAAGAATAAAAGAAGAATTTGATGAAGAAATAAACAACAAATTAATGGGTGTATGTATTTTGATAATTGATTCTTACATTGTATAGAAACCTGAGAATAATAATGTCATGTGCATTCATTATATATTTCTGGTTTATTCATGAAACAACAAACATTATGAATAGGTGAAATGCAAATCATTAAAGATTTGTTCACAGATACAAAATTCTGGTCCACAAAGGAAAACCACATGGGACCCATTATCAATATCCATATCGAGTTTAACCAGGATGATGGTTTCAGTCAACTGCCAATTTTTATTAGAGATTTGGAAGATAGATTGTCTTTAATAAATTATGCAGATTTAATCCAGCAAAATAATACTTCCATAAAATGTCGTTATATACAGGTGATTAGTATGTATATCAGAAGTTTACTTGATTGATTGTCCGATAGTCTGTTCTGAAAGCTGGAACCTAACAGTAAACCTGCATACAAAGTAATGTTATGATCTTCAAAAATGAGAAATTGAAATATGATGAATATAACTTCAACTTTCATGACAAGGAACTCGCTTTTGTAGAAATATCTTTGTATTACTGTCTGCTTTAATGTCAACTTAGGACAAGCATGAGTGCATTTGTACCAAGAATCGCGAGAAACCAACTTTTCGTTATGACCAAAGGGTGCCATTCTTATTCTCCAACGTCGAATAGCACTATTTCACATCTGTTGAAACCAATTATACATTATGCATTAGAAATTTGGATCTGTGATTCTGAAATTAAGGCGTACATTTTTCTTATGAGAACTATAGTAATTGGAGTTCACAGAATGGATTAAAATTTTACATCAAGATGTGATTTGGGGAGAGATTTATTCTTGCACTTAGTCTAAGTTCTCAACAAATGCTTCAATACTACATCGAATTACATCCGATTCCATTTTCGAAACTACATACAGATGTAGATAAAAGCGATAGAAAATTACTTAGTGATTGCTGCAAATCTTGCGTATCATTGACCTCTACAGCAAATTCAAAGTATGAACTTCAAATTGACAAAAATCAATCCTCATACTTACTACTACTTTTTCATAATAACCTTGATAACACGAGCGAATATAATAGAAATGTTATCATTCTTCTCTTTAATTGTTATACAATTTGAAATTCACTTACACAGTTTGAAACAAATCTAACTCTACTAATGCAAATCGAGAACTAGTTAAAATCCGAAAAGGTACTAGACTGAGCAAAGCACAAAGATACAAACAGCAATATTATTTTGAAATGCTTTTTTTTCTTCAAATTATTTTGTGTTGAATGCGCTAGCTCAGCTGCGTCTGTAAAACACTTAAAAAACTCATATTAATTTAAATTTACAGATAAGCTCGTCACCAGTTGTGCTAATAGGTTTACAGAAAAGGATAGATGGAAATTTAATTCTAGATTCCATTTGTGCATGGGCTTCACTGAAGTGAAATAGATTGTATTAATTCAAAAGTTATAAAGGTGCTAACTCTCTCTGTTTGTAAAGTACTCTTGTATAAAATATATGTAAACATGCAACATGGACTTCCGTTTCACTAACCCTTTCTATTATGAAACAAACGCTCCTACAGGTACCCGAAAGCATGTACAACATGCTTTCACCTACCCTACTGATCATAACACAAAACGTTTTGCTTGTAATTATGATGTCAAAAATCAGTTAAGCAAAATATAGACAATAAGGAAATATATTCTTGGTTTGTTGTGTGTGTGTGTGTGTGTGTGTGTGTGTGTTTGGATTTTTAACGTAGCTTTAACAATTTTTCAGTCATATCACTACGATGTTTGCAGTGTGGCAGTTTATAGTGATGTTTAGCACTGGGGCATCATGCCGCAGACATGTAGCATGATGTCCCACCCAGTCACGTTATCCTGACACCAGGCCGACCAGTCCTAACACTAACCTCTTAATGCTAAGCATCTAGCGAGGCAGCTGTTAGTACCATTTTTATATCTTTGGTATGACTCGGCCGGGGTTCGAACCCGCAACCTCCCGCATCCGAGGCGGACGCTCTAACCACTAGGCCGCCAGAGTGGTCTTGGTTTGGTGAGTACACTAATAGCAGTTATTATGAACCTTTGAAGGAAATTGCTGAATAAAAATGACTTCAAGACAATTTCAAATGGTAAATATATGAATATGACAGTGTTTAAGAACGAAACAAGAGTTAAGTAAATTTCAACTTAGCGGTTTCGATTTTGAAGAAGATAACACAATGGTTAGACAAAGCAGTCGCATCAGGTCCATTTTTGAAAGTGGGGAGAATAAAGTCATCCATTGCGAGGCGCACATTTCATTCCCTCCCTGTCTGCCAGTTTTTCTCTCTTAATCAAAAACAATAAAGCTGCCGTTTTTTCTTTCTTCAAGGATTTTGTTTACAGTACATTTAAGAGAGCAATTTGCAAACGAAGCAAGTTCATTGAAACGAGAGCAAAGCGAGTAGCTCCTTCTTCCAAAATGGGAAATCAGAGTTCCATGAGGAATAGAGAGGAGGGACTGAGCAAAATTGAGGATAAGGACCCCATTATGGAGAGAGTTATCGACCTTGCCGAGAAGATTGCACTGTCCCGGGACGAGATCGAGTGCCAGAAGGCTGTAGAGAACTTCAAAGAGGATACCGTCATAAAGAGTTTGCTGTCACAGCATACTAACCACAACTTTACCCTGGTCCATGCCATCGTTACACTTTTAACGTTCACACAGGACACCGAGCTGGAGCTTTTGGAGTGGCTGGTGACAGAGGCACCTTGGATGGCGGTAGAACCCAGGAAAGGTACGGATGAGAGTAAGAAGAGTGTGGTACTGCTGCACTCCTTATTACTGTTAAGTTACTTAAAGCAAGCATAAAATACTTCATTTGTATGCAGCCACCAAACTCACTGTAAGATCAGAATGATATAAATCTGTACTCGCAGACAAACAAACGTTCTACGTGATGAACATATAGAAAAGAATATAGAATTTCTCCTCCCGCTGACTCAGTAGGGACCATGGCCAGTTTAACTCAATGTGCGAACTAGATGGCCGCCTAGGGTGCCAAAATTTGGGAGGCGCAAGAAAGGAAGTGCACTGTCAATTTATTTATTTATTATCATTTAAAATGTAGAAGAAAAAAAATGAAATTAATAAATTATTAAGCCGAACTTGTATTAACTCTAATGAACAGTTTATATTACGCTATGCCTGGTGGTGGGGGTGGGGGTGCAAGGTGGAAGGATCGCCTAGCAAGCCAAATACACTTGCATCTGCCCTGGTAGGAACATCAAGAATTTTGAAATCTGTTAGAGATCTGCAGCCGCCTGATAATTCTTTAGGAAGCACGTCAAGTATGGCTGTTATTAGCAATAACTCCGCTCAATTTCCTTACACTCAGACACGTTTGAAATTGAAATGTGAGGCAAATAAACAAATAAAATTAAAAGACGGCGAGAATTATGCTGACTGCATTCATCCAAGTAATCCAATAAGTAAGCAGTAAGAATGAAGTGACAGAACAAAATAGTATTCAATTTTGCCGACAAGAAACAAAATATTGTTTACAGAAAACTATAATGTATGAACTGTTTTAACACACCGGACAGACGGACAAATTGTAGTATAGAAGACTATAAAACATAGTGCATTGTAAAACTTAAATGGAGATTAAAGTCAATACAGTATTGGCACGTGTTCTCTCATTTGACATTAATACGCTCTCTGATGATTGAATATGAAAGCAACTTGAAAAGAACATTTTTTATAAAATTCGTGTTTTTAGTTTTGACCCCCTGTTTTTGCTTTCTGAAGGCTCCTTCGAGGGACAGACGCCTCTTCACATGGCTGTTTGTAAGAATAGCTGCAATGTTGCGCAAATTTTGTTAGAAAAACTGCAGGCTGAGATGAAGGAGCAGCTTCTTCATACGCGTGCCAGTGGGAGTACTTTCCAGCAAACAATCATGAGGGCAGAACTTCCGTTGCCTATTGCAGGTATGGACGAATTAATATAATTGAAGAAAGTGATTGAACCAATTTGTTCTTTTTTGGAGTTGGTGTTAACGCGGGTGACTTATTTTTGGTTGATAATACCTAGAAGATACAATGTGCTTGTGTTAATTTGAAAGGAAATACCACTGTATGCAAAAGTGATATATTTGAAGTTTTTAAACGATGGACTAAGTTTTTAATTTGATGCAACGGGAATGTAGTTCTAAGGGTTGACTTTGATGTCCCTTTCACTGGAAGTGAAGGACTATGTCTTTAATGAAATGGGAATGTTGTCCTAAAAGTTGACTTTGATGTCTCTTTCACTGGAAGTGAAGGACTATGTCTTTAATGAAATGGGAATGTAGTCCTAAGGGTTGACATTGATGTCCCTTTCACTGGAAGTGAAGGACTATGTCTTTAATGAAATGGGAATGTAGTTCTAAAGGTTGACTTTGATGTCCTTTTCTGTGGAACTGTTGAAGGGTTTGCTCTTTCTTTGCTGATCGACATTTCTAAAAATCAAAATGTTTTATTTTCGTTATTTAGGACAGATTCTAGGTACCTGTTCATTATTTAAATTTTATTTCATCTCATTCAATTGCAAAAGATGCAACCATAGTGTTGTCGATGTGGAAGAAAGCAGAGAACCCGGATGTTGTTGTTATAGGGTTTAACGCCATTTTCAGCACAAAATAGGCTATACATGGCGGCCAGTATAAATAGTGGAGGAAGAACCAGGGAAAACCCCAGAAAGAACCACCTACCCACGAGAAGCTACTGG